>JAHBCN010009870.1:0-33703 GCA_019359885.1 Listronotus oregonensis
GGATACTCTTACAATGGATACTCAGGTACCTAAGGTTACTAAACATTTTTAACCACTGTTATTCTGTCTCATGAATGTTTGTTATTGTGAAAAGTATATGCCTAAAAAGGTTATAAAAATTTTCACTTTTTAATGTACAACCAGAATCTTAGGATTAGATTAAACTCATTTACACTATCTTGCCCTTCTTTTTATCACAAAATTGAGTGATAAGTACATAATACTATCATACAATTTTGAAATTTATTTTAAAAAATCGTGTTTTTATTTATTTACAAAGATTTTGGTAAAAAATACAAAACTTTCAAAAATATCAACCATTTAAATAGAAGGCAGTAAAAGTGGCGCCATCTATTCTTTCCATATTATATCAGATGATATAAAATTTAATATTACACAATAATTTTAAATATTCTATAGTAGTATCCTTTAATAACCAACAATTTTGTGCAAAAAATAAAAAAAACAGGAATGTTGGAATTTGACATTTGATGTGTCAATTTTATAGATAGTAACAAAGAATTATGGAAATCCGGAACTGACCTACTATTCATTGCGCAAATTCCCGCGGCCACCCCCTATTCCCGCTGCCCTGCACGCCTGGACAATTTTGTTCTACATGTATTGGGCTTCCATACACCTTTAAACTTGTTGGGTATAGCACGTATCCCCTGTGGCTAATCCCACTTTTCTTTTTACCTCTTTTGCCCATATATCGTAATAACCAATTAAAATACTAATAAAAATACAAACAATTATGGTGTCGTAACTTGGGAAGACTAGAAATCTAATGGATTTGAATTTAAAATGTAAATTGACAGAACAAAAGTATTTTTTATATTTTAATCCTATAATTTCTTTACAGCTTTTTGAGTAATTTTACAGCTCCCCAAAAGGTGTTACTAAGTTTTTTTAGACCTTTTTTAACAAGAAATCAATTTTTATATCTATAATTGTAATGCAGCAAAACAACTTTTGGGAAAGTCATTTTTTACTGCTGCTGAAGTACTTTTCTTTCTCTTTTTTTTTTGAAAATAAAGTAAAACAATTGGGCATAATCTTTAGACTAGAAAAAAATACGTTTTGTTATAAGCGTGCCCAAGGTGTTTTTTCCTGCTTTACTTTTGTGCACAAAAAAGCCATTGAGAAGGAGAATATGTTCCCGTACTATATAGTGCGTAAATAATTGGGAAAGTACTGGCGTGTTGCGTACTCTATTTTTCAGTAATCTTTCATCAAATAATTCTCATATCTTACTTATGAGCGGCAAGTTTTGCAAAACAGCTATGTTTAATCTTGTAGCCGTTACTTTCGAGAATAACCTTAACTGACTTCATAGCCACTGCAGTTAGTGCAGTTTTAAAAAGGGCGAATTAATTTTTTCAATTCAAAAAGTATGTCTCCTAAACTGTATAATTTGTATGTACTTCAAATCAGACCCTGTTTAGGATACCGTTTTCATATCCGGGGAGTGGTGTCTTCAAACTCAGAAGACAGTTAAAAAATTTCATATAAATATTTTATTTTTTTATATTAATAATCAATTATTTTGAATAAAAATATATTATTTAAAAACAAGGCTAATTCTTTAAAAATCCGAACCCTATAGGAGGCGTAGCAGAAATAAAGAAAGTAAGGCGTAAACTGGCAATCTGTCTGAATAGAGAATTTATTATAATATTTTTGCAAATTGGCTTTGAATGATCCAGCATTAATCTTGTCAAGTCACCTTCACTAGCCTATAAGTCCTGTTATAATTTCATTTCAACTTGTCGCAAAACAAGTCATTTCACTTCAACTGGGTCAATGTTCGAAGGTTGGTAATATCTTGAATTATACGATTTACGAGCTTTTATTATTCTTAGAACATTGAAGTATTTAATATCTTCAAAAAACTTAAACTAACCAGAAACTATGCTTTTCTAAGATGTAACTACTACAGTCCACTCTTTGGATGCAATCTTTAAAAAATTTTATAAAACAAAATGAGTCTGAGGGGGAGTTATTATGACGTTAACATACAAAAACAGATTTTTTTTTGTAATGGTGGGATTGCTATGTTCATAAATCGGCTAGTTTCTGAACATATCCTAGTTTGTCAAAGGTACTTTAAAATCAAATGTTTAAAGAAGATAAGGACATAAAATTCCGTTACGTGATTAATAGACCGTCAGCCCACCGTAGAAAAAAGGGACCAATTGTTCGCAGTCAAGGGCGTCGATAGTATTTTTTCCTGGGAGGGGTAATTTTAGTATCGGAAAGAACAACTCTGAACACAAACCTGACAAAATATGTTACATAAACTGTTATTTGCTGGAAAATAATCCTGTTGTTATTGAGTCAAAAACATGGTCAAAGTATTTATTGATGCTAATATGTACATTTATAATGTTTGCACATATTTTTCATAAACTTAAACAGAAAAAAAATTTTTTGCAGCACGCATCCAAAATAAGGTCTTAGCACTTATTTGCTATTCCGAACTCAGCTGACGCCTCATGCGGAAACAACAAATTCGTCCTGAAAACCTTATCATTTTAGCCACTTGATACAAAAATAACTATAGGTATAATAATAATATCATTTTTCTTTCATATATCTTTCGCCTGTTAAGTTTCTTAGTTTTTAGTATCCAAAGTATAGATGCAATATAAAAATATGGTAACAATTAAATATAATTTACCATAACAAGGAGCTTTGTATTTGCGAAGTTATTAATAATTGAAAAATAACACAGTGCACTAACTAATTCAAACTTTAATTACATGGCAAACATGTATTTAGACATAAAGTAACTTATTATAGAATATACATACATATGTACCAATATCTTTTTGTTACATTATAAACGAAAAACAAAGAAGAACTTAATCCTAAATTACTATTTTTAAATTGACAATTTTTTGTTTAAAATAGTAACTTTTAAAAGAAAACAGCTTTATTCAAATCAAGTTTTAAACACCAACTATAATATAAAATCCAAATGTCTTTTTTTCATTTTTGCAAATCTGTCCAAAATGGAATTTGTATTTATTGGTAGGTCTCTATTCACATGTAAAAGCGCTAGACCAACTAATCGTTCTTGACTCATAGATGCCCTTAACCACGCTTTTTAGTGCAGAAAAACTTCTCTCCGAGGATGCAACGCTCACTGGCATAGTACATACTAGATATAATGCTAAATGAACATAAGGGTATAACTGTTTATCACACGTTTTAAGAGTTGAAATTGCAGAATCTGGGATATTTGTTTCGTTTTTCCATTTTTTAAACCATAGTTCTAACTCAGTTTTAACCAGCATCAAAATTATGTCGTTACTTTCATTTGTGCATGTAAAAATATTTTAGGGTACAAATTTGCACTATACTTTAATATGTGTGTTGTGAGTTTAATTGTCATTTCGGTGATCGACTTCGGAAGAATATATTTGCCGACGACGTGGTAGGTAGGGTTTTGGGGGGTAATTACCCCCATTACCCCCCCTTATCGACGCCCTTCTTCGCAGTATGCCCTTTTAAATATTGAATATTGACTAGGCGCTAATCATTTATTAATATATATTTTACAGGATAACGGCGGGTAATTAAATAGAAAATAGGTTTATAAAGTGCAAAAAATAGCCATCTTGAAACAATTATACCCAGTGTCATACTGAGTATAATTGTTCCAAGATGGCTATTCCATATATACGCGTTATATAACCATTCGAAAACTTTAGCTTAGCATACTAAGTACGCCACGCATAGTGCACTGGTTGTACACTGCTGTGGTAAGACCCATGATAACCTACGGTTCAACTATCTGGTGGCCAAAAATAGAACAGAGAAAGCAGAGCTGGAGTTATCCAAACTCCAGCGACTAGCATGTCTCTGTATAACGGGAGCTATGGCAAATCAGCTAAACCTAAAGCCTCCCCTCTTGGTATAATTATTAAGGCGGAGGCGAGGTTGGGGCATACAGGCTGAAATGCAACGGCAACTGGTGCACTGGGCCTGCCCTAGGACACCCAGAATAACGAGCAGTATCACAAACCCAATATTTGAGATGAGCATTGATACAATGCCAAAACGGATAAATACAACAGACCATACAAAACCCAGCTTACCTGGGGCGGTAGTGAGCGATCTCCTGGTCAGTCTCGAAATTTGGTTTGGTATACCGATGGATCCAAGACTGACAATGGAGCCGGCGCAGGAGTACATGGTATGACCCCTAGGTTTAATGCTTATGCTTCCCTGGGGAAATATGCCACTGTTTTCCAGGCGAAATATATGCCATTGAACTTTGTCTGCGAGAGCACTTGAGGAGGAGATATAAGGGCAGGGACATTACTATCTTCTCTGATAGTCAAGCGGCCATAAAAGCTTTGGCATCTCAACAAGTCAACTCAAGGTTGGTTTGGAACTGTCTGCAATGCCTCCTAAATCTGGCTAACCACAACAAAGTTACACTTTCCTGGGTGCCAGGACACAGGGGAATACAGGGCAATGAAAATGCAGACTCCAGCCAGGCGAGGCTCCGCAGCAATGTTTGTGGGTCCTGAACCTGTTTTTGGAATACCAAAAGCCTCGGTTCGTGGCTACATGACTCGGTGGATTCAAACACAACATTAGTCATACTGGAACCCATTCCAAGGCAAAATCACACTAAATCAATGTTGGAAACACCATCGAAAGTATTGACAAGTGAACTACTAAAACTAAATAGGAATCAGATTAGAATAGTGACAGGATTAATAACCGGACACTGCACCCTAAGAAAACATTTGCACACTATGGGCATCTATAGAGAAGAATTTGCAGACTATGTGACGAAGAGGAAGAGACAGCCTCTCACATCATATATGAGTGCCCTGCACTTACATACTGGAGAACAAATCAAAACACTAACCACCAGGAGGCTGAAGACCAGAAAAGAACAGTAAAAGGGCTACTACACCTGTCTAAGGTGTCAAACCTTTTTAACTGAAACAAATACACAAGAGATACAACAAGCCCTGTAGGCTGCAGTGTCGAGGCGGACAAAACCTCAACTTGTGTATTTAGTTTATCAATCAATCAATCAATCAAGTACGACTGTTCCAAAACTACTATTTTTTTAACAAAACCTTAAATCGAGCTTGGCTTGGCCCTTCAGGACGACAGACAAACAGGCCTACACGTTTAACGATAATTTTATGTCTTTTTTTTTTCATCAAATTTCGTTTGCTTTAAATGGCATATTCAGTACAGTAAAAGCTCTTTATTCGCGGGGTATATGCGTATATGTTCCGTAAATACGCCGCGAATACAGAAACCGTGAATAGGGAATGGTAATTTATATGGGATAGGGGGTACGTTCCTAGGCGACAATATAAAAAAAGAGTATAAAAAAAAGAATGTAATTGAAGTTTTTGACCATATTAATTAATTATTACCTTCAGGCTTAGGCAATGGTTTAAAGAATTTTGTAGTTTATTCTTGCTTGGCAGCTTTCAAAAGCTCCTTCAATTCAGACTGATATTCAGCAGTTGTATTTTGCATTTGCAATTCGCCTCTTCTTAAAAATAAGACTTTGTTCCATAGACGGATCAGTTTTCATATAGAAATCACAATGCTTATTTGGCATTCTTAAACCTTCACTAAGATTTTTCAAATTAAATGTCACGATTCCCGTGCTTGTTGAAGCCTCTTCTTCAATGGGCTGTAAATTTAACATTTCCTCCAAGTCAGTTTCAGTCAAATCTTCATCTTGCGATTTAAGCAACTTCTGAATGTCACTTGATTCTATCTGTCCGACCCCATCTCGTCCTATTCCATTAGATATTTCGGCTATAGTCCATTTGACGACGCGTTTACAAAGGATATTCGGTTGGATACCTACATATTGGAATCATTTTTACCAATGTGTATGTACCGATCGATGTACCGAACTCTTTAGCCGCGAATATAGGAATTGGGTTGCTTTGAGTGTATAAATTGTTCCAAGGTGGCTATTTTTTGCACTTTCTAGGTCTAATTTCTAATTCTAACCAAAACTAACCGCAGTAATTCTGTAAAACCTATTAATAAATAATTAGCGCATAGTCAATATTCACTATCTAAAAGGGTATACAGAACAAATTTGTTAAGTACCTTCTGTACAAGCTTCTCTACCAGAATGTACCTTATGCAACAAGGCTTTTGCTTTGTGGTCTTTAAAGCTTGCCTACTCGGCGAAGAGGTGCCCCTGTGTTGTTCTTGTATAAGATAATTAATGAATATGTGAATTGTATCAGTCTGTTAAGCTTAATATTGATTTTAATTCCTGGTAGAAACACACGGCAAATACAATTATTCTATGAAAGGTATCACAGAACAAACTACGGCTTAAATAGTTTTGCACATCGTTTAATGTATATATACAGGGTGATTCCTAAGTTGACACTTTTTTTTAACTGTATATAGAACTCATTAAAATAAACAACTTTTTTAAATAACTTTTTTCAAAATACTAAAAAATAAGGAACTTACATTCATTTATTGTGGCGAACACGGTCCTGTCCTGTAAGTTGTCACCTCACACTTATGATTTTGAGCTGTGGTACTTGGATACGTTGAACGCGATTTTCCCGCAATGTTTTCCACACTTTTTTTTTAACTTAAACCGACCTGATTCAATGTCCCGAGTACTTGGGTCCAGAATAAGCCCGCAAGGAAAACCGTCGCGTCGCGCGTACTATATCGAAGCAACGTTTGCAGATTAACGACACTTTCCATAAATAAGAACATATCCACGTATTTATTGTTTTTAGATTGTGCCATTTTCGCGATTTAACAATGATTTAAAATTAAAATTATCCTCGCGTCGTCCAAAAGGAGCAATACGACTGACTCACGGCGTGGTAAACAACACAAAAAACAAGCCTAAATAATAAATAAACTATCTATTGATGCTCAGATCCGCACTAGCCACACTTTTAAATAAATTTATGTAACTTTCTTATTTTTAGGTTTTTAAAAAAATGTTATTTAAAAAAGTTGCTTATTTTAACGAGTTTTATACACAGTTAAAAAAAAGCGTCAAATTAGGAATCACCCTGTATATAATAGATTTTATTCTGACTGTGATATCTTTTAATTATAAAAAACGTTGAAGGCGTTTATTTTTTGAGTGTTATACCTGAATAATAATAAATAAAAATAAATAAATACTGGGTACGATTGGTCCATTTTTTCTACGGTGTGCTTACGGTCTATAAATCGCAGTCTTACAAATATATATTTTTTGAATTTAAAAAAACATTACTATTTTGCTATTTCGAAGTCAAAAATGTGGTAATTAAGCGACTTGTGAGGTAGACATCGCAGCAATACGTTCTAGATAAATTTAAAAAATTTCTCAAAAAGCATAAGATATGTTTCTCGACGATTATAAAAAAATATATACGGGGCAGCATATAAGTACAAAAAAAGAAACTCAGATCTATACTAAAGTTCTAGTAACCGATATTTCGACTAATGAAGAGAAGTTTGGTGTACTAAACTCCAACAATTCGTGTAATTTATTACTGATGGTGGCTTGTTTGTGTTTACTGCTTGGTATCCAATTTACCTGCACAAATTGGATGTCATGACAATCTATTGTCGTCGTACCGCCTCCTAGGTTACTAGAATTAGGTCATTGTGATCTAGTGAGAAACTACTTCCACAAACACAAAAAACTGTGCCGCCTTTAGGTCTACTTTTATGAAGTTGACGCCATGTACTTTCTACCTGTTTTGGCAGGAAGTAATGTAGACAACGCTAGGTATTTTTATTTGTTTATTAAAGAAGAAACAAGGTATTTACTTTAGAAAATATCTATGACGAATTTATTATGGGCTGTTATACAGGCTGTCATCTAATTCCTTGCAAATATTTTAGTTTGTCATGTTTACGACAATTTTAACAATAAAAATTCGAATGGGTTGCCTAAAAAATTATAGTCAAGGCTATGACTAATTAAAAAAAAAATGAAAATTTTTTATTCTTTCTGTATAATGTCAATTCTTATTTTTTTATTCTACATGATAATATATAATACATAAAATATATAATACATTTTTTTTTTTCTATATTATTTTAATAATTTCTTTAATTTTACATTTCAAAAATTTCCCAAGGCTTTATTTATGGAATTGAAGAAAAAAATTCTTAGTCGTATATTAGTACTGGCATGTAAAATAAAGAAATAAGAATTTTACACAGGGAGAATCGATTTTTTTTAAATAAGTCATAGCCTTAAACCATAATTTTTGCGGTATTTTTATTTACATGTTATAGTCAATCCTCGAAGCTCCGGCGTTCCTAGGTTTGACTAGTCAATCCTCAGGTCTAACTTGAAGTCTTAGTCAAAGCCCAAACAAATAAAGTTTTTCGGCCTCTGACAAAAGAATTTTCGTCAAACCTAGGAGAAACTAATTTGGTCAGGCAAATGTCAAATCTCAATTTAATAAAATCGAGGTTTGACCAGTCAAACTTTAATTGGTATTAGAAGTCTGTGATAAATTAGATGCAAAAAAGGTTTTTTAGTTTGATAGAATAAGATGCAATACAAAACGACAAAAAAAAATTCCCTAAGATAGAATAAATTTATTTAAACGTGTTACAAGTACAGTCGACGTTTGACCGAGTCCGCCAGTCGCTTCTAGAATCGACTAGTCAAAACCCAAAACAGATTATTTTACTTTCGACGTTTGACTAAAAAATCGGAACTTCTGGGTTTGACTTAAAATACTTTAGTCAAAGGCCGAAATTGGAATTTATTTCGGGGTTAGCCCGAAGGCTTTGGTCAAACCTAGGATAAACCAGTCATTCCGCGAAGAGACTGCATATCGACCTTTGACGATGACATACATATTGTATTTAATAAAAAATAGTTTTAATCCGGTTTGTAGTCCAACCAGAAAATGTATTTTATAATTTTAATTTTCTAAAACTTTTTTGTTTTATTATTGTTTTATTAATGCTTCCAAGATGTTAATTAATTATATTACAGTTGTGGATAACACTATATGGTTGTCTGCAACTGAAATGTTTTATTATTTAATCATTAAAACGTTTCTGCTACAATATTAAAAAATATCTAATAAAGCAGTTTTAAAATAATTATAAATATACTTTCATGACTAAGCTATAAAACAATTTAGTCTACAAAACTAAATTGTTTTATAACGCCTTTGTAAGAATCTTTTAAAGCATATTAATACCGTTATAAAAACTTATAAAAATTATTTTATTGTATTAGTTGGTCATCTTATAATATACTTTTTCTTAAGTAGTATTTAGGACTATTTCGTTTTTTGGAGTAAATTGTTGCTCCAGAGCTTGCTATATAATTATTATATAGAGATGCAGTCTGCTATAGATTGGAAACAGGAACAAAATGATTACATAATTAAATTGTTTTTCTTTAAAAATAATTATTGTGGCTACCTATGCATTTTAAAAATAATCAGATGATCGTCATGACAAAAGTTATAGATAAAGCAATTAGGTATATTTGCTTTAAAAATGCCCGTGACACAACAAAATTTTGTCTATGCACTGACCTGCCTAAGACTTTTAACTCAAAGAATCTCATTATTTTAAATTTTATAAAAGTAGCCTTATAATTAAATTATCGTAAAATGCTTGCTACTAACACAAAAGTATTTTATAGAAGGCATGTCCATGCACTAGTTCGTAACTTTAATACAGACATACAAAGTTACAACAATTATCATATTTTTGTTGTTAATGACAGTTAAAAACGTGCTAACTTAAAAATTTATTATAATTAAAATAATCTGACATAAGTATGTTTCCAAAATGACTTCAATTCAAAAAGTGGATTTAATAACAAAAATAGTTTTTTTTAGAAATCATCGGTAAACAGAAAGCGCGCTTAAAATTTGTTGAAAACATGATATATAATTCTCAGTAAAATTTCCTTCGCACTAAAAATTTTAGTCCCCACGGGAGATGCGTGTAAACGAAGATCCATATTACTTATTATTTAATCCAATAAGTATGGCTCCTTCTGTGTATTTTTGCAGATGTTTTTCCTTGTCATAACAGAGCATTTCGTTTTGATTCAAAGATATTTGTGGCGACTTTAAAAATATATTTAAAAAACCCATTTATTTTATTACTGTGTTACCGTTTAGCAAGAAAGTCTGTCAAAAAAATTCTTAGAAAATAGTTATTTAGTGCTATTAAAAGAAGCTTTAATAAAACAGTTCTATAATGCCGTTTCTAAATATTCTTAGGGTTAACCGAAATGTTAATAACTATTTTTATTTTCAATAACCATTACAAAATATTTATGGTGACTGAAGTATTTTATAAAATGGTGCCAATTTTGCATTTATAAGTGGTGCAAAACATTATAAAAATGTTTCCGAGAGAAATAATGTTTTATAAAATTTGTATCGGAAACATTTCTAGGACTTTTATAAAACACCAAATTGCTAGTTGGGTAGATGGGTGAAGACAGAGCCGTAGCGAAACGATTTTTGGAGGGGGGATCTTGCCAACTTTTAGATGTGACTTCATAATGCTAATTTTTTTATGAAAACCAAAGATTTAAAGTTCTCTAGGACACAAGTAACCAAAAAATTCTGAAAACTGCACATTTTTAGTTGAAGTGTCCTGAAACAGGGGCGGTAATATCGTCTATTTAGGGCTTTAGGAGATAGTGTAAAAGTAATTGTCTTATAATTTAAAATGCATGCAGGATTTTATACACAAAACAAAAAAATTGCTATATTTTACCTACCAGACCCCAAACCAGGCGCGATTTAAAGGATTAAAATAAGCAAATTTTGTACTTTATATTTAGTCTAAAAGTTAGGTTTTATATACAAAGCAAGGTATACTGAGGAAAATTGCGTGAGATCCTACCGCCCTCCCCCCATTCGTGAAACTCAAAAACAAAACACTAAATGCTTAGTTCCTATCCAAAAATCTCGGCTTGAGCTTTAAAATTAGATTAGTTTCTGGTATATCGTCACCTTATATACTAATATATAAATTTTAAGGGGGTCAATTATTGTGTCCCCTGTACATTTTACAGAAAAAATGTTAGATGACTTTTTGAAGAGACCAATCTGTTCAATCAATTTAATAAGCGAATCTTGAATTATTCAATTAAATGTAAATAATTGCAAAATTACCAAATTTTCGGTTCAGGTAAAACCAAACAGACACCAGTAAAATAAATATTGTCCCTGACATGAGGACAAGTGTCAATAAATCAGTGACAGTCAATATTTAAAAAAAATAATTATTCAATCGACGAAAAAGTATCCATAATTAAGTGGCATTATGCGGGAAACAGTTTTAGAGCAGTATCTGAAATGTTTTCAGTTTATTTCCCCAATAAGCCCATTTGGTACATTTCAACTATTAACCGTATTGTCAGTAAGTTCGAGTCCAAAGGTACCAAGCTGCAGGAAGGAGATGAAGAGCGAAGCATGGCATTTTGTTTTCAAATGATTGAAAGAGCACATAACGATAGGAATTTTTTACAAAATATTTGTTTTACCGATGAATGTACATTCACCCTCAACAATGAACCAAATGTTCAGAATTGCCGGTATTGGAGCCAAGAAAATGAACATCGCTTTGTTCATACTCGGACACAATATCCCCAAAAAACAAATGTATTCGTGGGAATTATCGGACACCATATCCTTTAACCCTTTTTATGGACTATAACCTGGCAGCAGAAACCTATTTGGTCTTATTTTAACATCAAATTGGACCCGCCTTGGAAGAAGTTGTTCGGGAAGATCAAATGATCTGGTACCAAATGGATGGTTGCCTCGCCCATAATGCCCGTATGGTTAGAGAGTACCTGGAAAATGCTTTTAACGACAATATTATTGGTCCACGGTACCGGATACTTTGGCCAGCCAGGTCACCTGATCTTTCACCGAATGACTTCTTTCTGTGGGGTCACTTAAAAAGTGTCATTTATAAAAAATCAAAACCAGCTACAAAACGCTATTTCGTTAGAATGTAATAAAATTTCGCAATATCAACTAAGCAACGTTAGAAATGAATTTTATAATCGGTTGGGATATTGTTTAGCTGTTAATGGGGGGGTTGTTTGAACATTTGATTAATTAATGTTTTTATGTAATTCTCTCTTATTTTTAAAAAAGTTATTGTATTTTATTTCATTTTATTTTTCCACACCTAGTAAAATATTGAGAGTTCAGTTCTCTCTTTTTTCGGATCTTATTTTTGATCTTCTGAGTTAAACATTTACAATTATTTATTGCGATGGCTTTGAACTCGAATTTACTGACAATACGTTTAATGGTTGAAATGGACCAGATAGGCTTGATGGGAAAACAAATTTTAATTATTTCAGATACTGCTATTGGTTTAATTAAATTCTATTATGATAAAATAATTTTTTTTATCGATAGTAATAATTGTTATTAGTTAAACTTATTTGTTACATTAAATAAAAGGTTTAATAAAAAAATAATGTTAACGTGTCTTTTAATGTAATGGTTGCGAGATTGATGAACGAAAAAAAAAAACATTCCTTGTATTCGGCTGTACGTCAGATTTGACAAAGCCTTATAACAAATTGTTTGCTGGTGGCTGGTGTCTTTTGGTTTTACCTGAACCGAAAATTGGTAATTTTGCAATAACATCTAATTGAATAATTCAAGATTCGCTTATTAATTTTTTTAAAACTTGGCACGAGGGTTTGCCAGATTGGTCTCTTCAAAAAGTTATCTTACATTTTTTCTGTAAAATGTACAGGGAGCCAATAAATAACCTCCTTAAAATTTACATGGAATTTCCTATGTTCCGCTCGGCGACGCACCACCCGATATATAGGATATCTTAGGTGTTTTCTATGATACACACAGTATTTTTGGTCATTTACTTGTAAATTTGTAGGTTATATAAGGATTTCGTGGTCATCCGGAATTTTAATAATCAGATTGTTTCTCAACTTCTATGCATGCCATGAAACAATTAAAAAACTGAATTATAAGTGTTAGAATGTATTCATAAATTAAAGGAGGCATTCTGAGATTTTAAGTCAAAATCATTATTAAATGCTTATTATTAAGATACAGGGTGTTAAAGTTTTATTTTATTTTCACTTTTTAATACATTTTTCAAAAAAGGTTAAAGATATTGACTCTTGAATTTTGGCACGCGGATATTTGGATAAAAAACTGCATTTGGCTTTATGGTTCATTAATGGTAATTTGCAACCAGTGGCGTACTTGACAATTTTCCAAAACAATTTTAAAAAAATACTACGCCATTTTCTTGGGAATAAAATATGGTTTATAATAATTATCAATCAATTATAAACAAAATCCCTCTTTCATTTTTGCCGTAAAACTTACCGTTTGGGAGAAATCGTTAAATTTAAAAAAAAGTCTTATGTCCCAAATTGCATCTTGAAAAAAATTATTATTGAAATAAATCAGTTAGCTTTGCTCGTTGCCAGCGATTGTTGTTTTGTTGTTGTAAACATTATGACACTGACGTTAATTAATGTAAAAAAACAAGAATTTGGCAAAAGGGGGGAATGGGGAATAAATTATTTGTTTTTAAGTTTATAGGAATCTCAAAAACAAACTTTTTGCCAAATTTTTTCATATTCATGATCGGGCCACCTTCGTCATATTTGCGTAAAACCGGTGATGTCAATGTTTCTTTTATTTGAGGTTATTAGATGATAAAGGTTATGGAAAATGTCATCCATTGGTGTGATCAATAAAAAAGAAAACATATTTATATAAACGATGCAAAAAAAAGCGTACACGAAACAGTTTTATAAAAATTACAATTGAAACAAAAAACGATTAAGAAGAATAAATAAAATATAATATTTGGTCATATATCCTTGTTTTTCTATTACTTGAGCCAGTCTATTCGGAATTGACTGAATTATTTTTGGATACAATATTTGGAGGCTCTCCAAGCACGAAATTAATCCCAATGGGTTTATTTTCGATAATAGTATCATGTATGGGACATAAGCGACCCAAGCAGAACTTTCCACATTATGGGTTTGAAACCAGTGGGTTACACATTGGGAGGGGCTGGACATATCTGTTGAAATATCAACGTCTTATTGGAATATATTTGCTCAGCAGTTGGTAACAATATGTTTTCTAAAAAGTTAATGTAATTTCCGGCATTAAAATTTTCCCCCCCCCTTTTGCCAGAAAAAACTGAACATTATCCCGCCCCATACATTTACAGAGAAAGCCCATGCCTAGAAGTGAGGGGTTAGTATATCGCTCTTCAAACCTGTTTTTGTTGGACGGTAAACACAATTTTGGGCCCTTATAAATCGACTGGAACGTCTTTTCATCAGTAAAAATGACCCTGTTTTAAAATTGAGGATTGTGGTATATTAAATTTAAAGCAAAATAATTCTTGATTGTGGGGTTTTTCGCTAAAAACTTTTTTTTTGCGCTGGCGACATTTTTGTTTAGATCCTTTACTCTCCTGCTGGCGGTAGGTTGGGAGGCAGAAATGCTGTATCAATAACAGCATCCCTTCAGTTCAAATGGATTATTTCTTAAATATCCCAAAAAAAACACTCCTGTTCAGGGTTGGGAAGTTTGGGACGACCTGAACCAATTTTCCTCTTTAGGGAATCTTTTGTTAGCGTTGTTTAATTTTCAATATAGATTTTTTTTTTTAAAAACTGCGCTACACACGGATTGACCACCCTTCTTTAAATTTTTTGATACAATTTGAGCCTTTTCAATTTAAAATTTTGACAGGCTTTTTTATTTTCTTCGTCAAAGTTTATCAAACGTTACCACCATGCATTTTAAAATAATTACACCAGAGTGCTTTGCATTTTTGATAATCTATGACGTGTGATAACCTTCAATAAACAATCATTTATATAGACAAGCCGGTTTTACGAAAATATAACAAAACTTGCCTCTCTTTCTAATTCATGTACGCTTTTTTTATGAATAAAACTGTAATAAATATCTTCTACTCAAAATTTTTTAAAACGAAATTATTTCTATATTTAAGGCAAAAGCCAAACCCTTTGTCAGCAATTTGCTCTCTTTTCACTTTTTCATAGAATCTCAGAAATACAAAGAAAATACTAATTTAATTTAATGAAGCAAATCAAGCCCTTTTTTCATTTAATACCCAAAAAATTCTCTGAGCTGAACAGACACTAAGAAGAAAAGTGCTTTGTTGCTATCGTTGATTTTTTTAAACAACTTGCAGCAGTTTCTAAATAAAAGGATTTTTACTGGTTTCAAAATTTAAAAATTATTTAAATTTTAATGAAATGTCGGGCAGATTGGTTTTTATTTAAAATCCAACGTTTTGACGAAAAATTTTAATATTAACAAAGTGTATTTTTATTTACAACCACAAACAAATTACATAGCTTTTTCTATAACATCAGCTGGTCGTCCTTATTTTACCGTATCACTGTGGAGAATTTTGAGAAACCCATTAAAGAGGTTTCAATTACAAAATATGTGGGCCTAATGTTTGATAAAGACTTAAAATGGGACGAACCTGCTTTGAAATTAAAAAATAATATAAGAAAACTATTACACAAATTTTATCTTTTGCGTGAAATGTTGTCTACGAATTCGCTACTGATGATATACAGGGCGCTGGATGGGTCTTTAATTAGATATGGTATTATAGTTTGAGGTCCTCTGTACAATATTATATATAAAATGGAAAAACGTTATCATACATATCTGTTGAACAACGAAGAAATATTTAATGTAAGATCCTTGTATATTCTAGATGCATGTTCTTATATTCATAAAAAAAAGAAAACTTAAAAAATATGTAAATCACCAACATAAAACTAGAAGTACAACTCAAAGGAACCTTCAAATTCCAACATCAATAGAATATAAATCAAAGATTTTTGACATATTTCGGTCAAAAATTTTATAACAGTTGGCATTAGAATGATTTAAAATCAGAAAAAATTTAATAAAGAAGGTAAAGCATATATATTTTTTAAAATGTAGATTTTATGAATATATTTTAGGCAGATTTATTCTATACCATAAAATCACTTCAAATTTTTTTTTTAAGGAAGGGGTTTTGGGGGATCAGCGTAAAAAATGAAGGTTTAAAAAATTTTTGGGAAAAATTTTGGGGGGTTTTTGCAAAATCCCCTTTTTTTAAAATAATAAAATTTTTATGAAAAAAAAAAAACTAAAAAAAAATTTTTAAAAAATTTTTTTTTAAAAAAGGCACTTTTTTAAGCTGTTAAAATTTTAAAAGGGCCCAAAAAAGGTTTCAAAAAGGGGAAAAAAAATTTGGGGGTTTTTTCACCAAAAAGAATTTTAAAGGTTTTTTCCAAAAAAAAAAATTTTTTTTTGTTTTAAAAAAAAAAACCAATTTTAAAAAAAAAACCCCCCCAAAGGGGAAATTTTTTTTCATTAAAATTTTTTTTTTTAACTTTTTAAAAAAAAAAAATTTTTTAATAAAAAAAAAATTTTTTTAAAGTTCTTTTTTAGGTTTTTTTAAATCAACACAAAATACGCTTTCGAGCAGATAATCTTCTTTTACCTTATAAATGCCCCATGACGAGACATTTCGAAAAAAAGAATGAACGAATCAGTCACCTCCGATTTCCATAACAATGGGAAGCGGTTTGTCTCTTCTATAACATTTCGTTCTGGCTACGGTTCAATAAACATACGAGGTAAACCCAGCTTGAGGGTGGTTTAGGGATAAGATGGATGGAAAGATGGATACGATTATAAATGCACAAAACCGCTTTATGATGTAGGGTAATTTTTATAACTAAATATTAAGACATTAAGTATATACAGGGGATCGCAAAAATATGTGTACAAATAGACTTTTCCTGACGTCAAATAAGGACGATTTAACTTAGTTAAATCTGAAATTACTTTCGTTAGTCGGTAGAAAGCGTCAAAATTTTTCCGGTCTACTACGAATGTGTGTTTTTTGCACCAAATGTTTCACGCCATTTTTTTACTTGGAAAGACCATAAGCAGGGCCGTAATACCGTATATTTAGGGAGTATTTTGGAATTTTGCAGGGCTAGCACCAACAATATTTCTTCTTCAAAAACCCATATTTCTTTTTCAAATTTTAATTCCATTATTTTTTGCAGACCGACCAAAGCCCCATTATTTTTCGGTTAAAAAACCAGTTTCTAATAAGTCTGACTGAAAAGCAAGCACAGGATAATGCAGATATTTATTTTACGAAATTGAAAAAAAATATTGATTTGGGGCACCAAAAATATTGTCCTGTCTTAAAAACGTAATCATGTTTGCTGTTGCTTAAAAATGTTATCTAATCTTGTGGACGTCACTTTTAGGAATAACTTTAAATGGCATAAACACATTATAACCATAGCCATACCAGCCTTAAATCTCGTATACTACTTTTTTTTTTTTTTTGGGGAAAAGTCCAAAAAAGGTGATCCCCAAATACTAACGTACCATGGGTGGTTTTAGTGTGGTGAGAGGGAGTTTGTTCACACGGGCTTAAATTTTTGGAGAGTGGGGGGAAAAGGGAAAAAAATTCGGGGGGAGCAGGTTCCATAGTTTGACACTCTAGGGATAAAGGAACAAAGAAAGCGGGAAGTTCGGGCCTCAAACTGAACTTGGATGCAAAAAAGTTGACTACGTGTTGCTCTGTTGGGGGCTGCCAGAGAAGGAATTATACTGGCCAATTCCTCTGAGCAAAGCCGTGAAAACCCCCATAAAAAAAGGGCAGATCCCCACAGCTCGACGATGGGCAAGAAGAGGGCCCTCTGTGAGCGTTGAATCATTAATAAGACGAACGGCTCTTTTTTGAATGGAGCCCAGAATGCTAAGTGTTGTAGGGGACGCCATTCCCGACATGAGAACAATTTCTAAAGAGGGTCTGATTTGGGATACATACAGAGTGTACGGGGTTGGAAGAAGAGAAATATTTTTGGCTCGGAAGAGAAATCCAATTTTTTTTGAAGCTGCCAACTATGGATGAAATTTTTTTTGTCCAGTTGGGGGTTTTCTCAAAAGTAACGCAGACTAGATTAAACGACTCTTTGTTCTGCAGAACTTGGCCGTTTATGTAAGGGATAAACATTTGCAGATTTTTTTCGCGACAGCGAACATGACTGTTTTTTTGAGGCATTAAACTGAACAAGATTTTTGGCCCCAATCCAAGATAAGTTTGAGGTCTTGTGAAAGAGAATCTGCATTGACCTGCGTTGTTTTAAAATCAGTTTAAATGGTTAAGAAAAATACAAAAAAGCCAAAACTATTTTTTTTTTTAAAAAAGATCTTTAATTTTTAGGGAAAAAAAAACTGGGTCCCCCAGTGGTTTTTTTTTCCTTTGCTTCAAACCCCCCTAAATATTTAAAACCCATGTTTATAAACTACTTCCAATTTCACTTAAGACTGGCATTGGTACTTACGCTCATAGCCTCTTTCTCGCTCACTCCACACGCAAAGCAATTATCACGAGGAGAGAGAGAAAGATGGTAGACTTATTGCGCTTTCTCTCTCACACACGCTGTTTGCACGGCCAAAAGGTAAAGCTGCCTCTAGTAGGTATATGCTCGAAGGTTCCCCAAATAAAAAACCTGTTCTTTCTTTCGAGTCAGGGGTGGATTTACGCAAAGGCTGAGTAGGCTGAAGCCTAGGGGGGCAAATATTTTGGGGGGGCAAATTTGATTCATTTTTAAAAAAAATTTTTAACGTAAATTTTAATTAAAATTAAAAATTTTTCAAAAAAAAGGGGGTTAAGAAAACTGTTAGTATACCCCCTTTTTTTAAAAATTTTTTTTTTAAATTTTTGTTTTAAAGAATTGGGGATTTAATTTTTTGTATGATTTACTGTTGTTAAATTTGTTTATTATTTTTTTAAAAATTTTTAGTAAAAAATTTAAAATTTCCCCTTTTTAAGCTAAATTTTTCGTTTTGATATTCAAAAAAATTGACATATTAGTACTCTGAAAAAAAGCGAAAAATGTGCAAAACCTTTTAATTTTTTTAAAAAACAAGATTTACATGAAAATTTGGGTTAACTTAAAAATTTTTTAAAAAAATATATTATGTGATTGGTTTAATTTTTTTGGTTTTAAAAATACCCTTTCAACTATTCATTAAAGCTTAAGTTGAGTAAAATTTGAGTCAAATAAGTTAAAAAAGTTGTATTTTGTTTCTTTGAAACATTATTTAAAATATATTAGCCCTTAAAAATCAACCTCTATTATGATTTTAAAAAATATATTATTTATCCTAAAAAATTAATATTCTATCACATTGTTTTGCATGAAAATTTGGGTTTAGGCTTTACTTACCCTCTCCTTAAAATCTCCATTGTGCTGAAGGTAGCTTTTTATTTTTTAGAGGTAAAAACCTTTATATTAAAGCTTAAGTCACAATAAATAAGGCTCATATAAATTAAAAAATAGGTATTTATTTCTTTGAAACATTATTTAATATATTTCAACCCTTAAAATTAACCGTTATGATGATTTAATAAAAAAAATGTTTACCCTAGAAAAAATAACATATTGTCACAGAGTTGTAATTAAAAAATGTGACTGCTCAAAAGTATTACTAATTTAATTTTGTAATTTTTTAATACTTAAAAATCCACCCTCTACAATATAACAATGCAAAAAATAGTACAAAACCGCAAATTTAAAAAAATGCATAGAATCGCTTTAAAATGCTCCAAAAAATTGTTTTTTTAAGCATAACTCCTTTGGTTTTTGTGATAAAAAGTTCTTAAAAAAACCATTTTGTTGGTTTTTTTAAGAGCTATAAGGTCCCGTATATTAAAACTGTTTAAAACCCTTACTTTTTTAAAGGGGTGAGTTTAAAGGGCTGAAACAAGGTAGTGCTTGTCTATACCCACGAGTTTTAAACGCTTATATCTCACTTAATTTCCGTCATACAGTAAATTAAAAAAGCAATGTTTGTAATTCAAAAGCTCCAATTTAATATTTTAGTAATTTTTACGTATCTTTCCTTAGTTTATAAGTTGATTTGAAGAATTTTTTAAATTAAAATTCTGAAATTTGATTTTCACTTGCAGCTCTATTTTTTTCAAAATGAAGCAATTTAAATCAGTTAAAATTTTACAATGTATTTATGATACATAGATAAAAGAATTAAAAAAGAGCTATGACTCATTTTAATTAGGTAGTAATTGGGGGATTGTTTTCGAAGATTTTTGCACTCAAAAAATTTTGGTCTAACCTTATTTTAATTATAACTCACTTAACTTCTATGATACTGACCTTTTAAAAAAAAGGTCTTTGCAAATGCTTTAAAAACGTTATTTAATAATAACTTTTTTGAATAGCCCAAGGACCAAACTCATGTTTTCCTCGAAAAATACGTCGATTTTGCGTTATTTGCCTTTGAAACTCTGAAATTTTGTGTTTGATGAATAACAGCTAACCTTTAACAAACCACAACTTGGTTTGTATTGGTCCCACAGAAATTACAAAAAAAACATTTTTTTTAAGCTACAATTTTGTTATTTACATTTTTTTATAAATACATACTTATCGATTTATTTGCAAAACATCGATTGAAAACATTGATTTTATCGTCAAAAAACTCCGACTTACGATCACGAATAACTCGAAAAGTATACATTTTACAAAAAAAAAATGAAACATTTTTTGCTTAGAAATGATTTTTTTATCGATTTCTGTGGTCCAAATATAAAAAATCCATCCCCGAGATGGTTTCACAACCACCCCCTGTTAAAGGCGCACTTCGGCATGATATAGATTTTGATCCTTGGGCTATTTCCTACTTACCGTCAAAATTTCAAGTCATTCTATGCATTTTAAAAAAATTGCTAGGCAAAATTATTCGTTTTCTGGACTATAGGGCGGCAAAAATATATTAGCCTATGGGCGGCAGAAAGTTAAATCCGGCCCTGTTTCGAATTATTGCTCCAACTAAGAAATAACGTAATATTTTTTCAGACTCGTACCTAAAAGTATGGTTACTATTCCGCAAAAAGTAAAAAACTTATTATTATTCAGTACCAACACTGCAGACACCTTTGACGGCAGGATTTTGGTTAATTAGATAGGCGCCCCCAAAAACAATTTGAATACAAAACAAAGGTTAGTTTATTTCTTTCAATCTGCGGTTTTACGTTTTTTTAAATTAAACCGCGCCACAAAGCGCTAAACTAAAAATAGAAATCTACCTGTTAACTGCGGTGGAACATCTTATAAACGGATTTGTAGACATTACACAAAAGTCAAGGTTAGGTAAAATGTTAACACGGATTTGATAGCGAAACTATTAAAATAGTTAAAAATAAATAGTATACTAAGTAGCTTAAAATTCCGAACACCAAAAAGATAAATATTATAATTTTATAAAATTTTAAGTAAATTCTAATCTTGACCAAAACAAGATAGCATCAAAACATATATTGGAATTTTTGTCGATTTATCGGCGAATTTAATTTATAGTCACGGTGGGCACTGTTCAAATTAAGCAGAATGAGTTTTTAAGCACACCAAAATTTACGAAAGAGTAATTAGACATTGCATCAAGGTGTTATTAGGGATGGATTCAGAAAGGTCAATCACAAATAGACCTTCAGCCCATCGACGCGACGAAAGGAACAATCTTATCCAGTATGTCCTTTTAAATAGTGAATATTCACTATGCGATCCTCATTAATTAATAGGTTTTACAGGATGACTGACAAAAAGGCATACTAGGTACGATTAATTCCTTTCAATGAGCTAGAGACACAGGGCGAGTCAGCAGAACAAAAGAACAGCAAGATCGTCGTCTAAAATTACACTGGTAAACAAAAATTACTTTTGGTAATTGTCTCGAAAGTTGCCTCCTCTCCGATTTTGACCATATTTGGTATACGGGGGTTTTTTGGGGCGCTGATTACGAATCTGAAAAAATATTTTTTTGGCAACGTTTCGTTTTCGAGATATTCATCATTAAAGTTGAAAATCAAACTAACCTTATTTTTACTATACCCCCTTCATTTTGTACACAATTCTTGATTTTTACACTAAAGTGGCACAAATATTTTATAAACACCTTTTAAAACCATGTATTTTTATTTATTTTACACCTTTTTTCCATTAAATTGCAAAGCTTCATTTTCAAGCGGGGCGGCCATGATTCCCTAGTGTATACATGGTTGCGGCCACGTTCCGGCGGTGTGAAAGTGGAGGTTTGCAATTAAATAGAAAAAAGGTGTAAAATAAATATAAAAACAAGTTTTTAAAAGGTGTTTTTGAAATATTGTGTGCCAATTTAGTGTAAAAATCAAGAATTCTGTGCAAAAAAGAAGGAGGAATAGTGTAAATAAGGTTAGTTTAATTTTTAACTTTGATGATGAATATCTCGAAAACAAAACTTTGCCGAAAAAAGACTCGTAATCAGCGTCCCAAAAAACCCCCGTATACCAAATTTGGTCAAAATTGGAGTGGAGGCAACATTCGAGACAATTACGAAAAAAACTCCAATTTGGCAACACTGCACAACCTCAAAAATATTTTCATGACGTTTCTTGTCATCAAGGGGAGTTTTCGTATTATATGGAGAAAATTAATGGTAATTTTAAATTTTTTAATCAAAATAAAAAATTAAACCTACTTTATCCAAAACATTTTTTTAAAACTACTCTAATGAAGGTATGCTTTATGTGGAATATATGTGATATATTTCCAGTAAGGTTATTTTATAAAATTTTATCTTACAGACCGAATCATATTTCAACTGATAGATTTTTTTAACACCTAATTAATTTTGGAAAAATAATACCTCAAAAGGTTGGTACAAGAATGTTCCTATAGGAATCAACGAAATTCTTAAGTGGACAAAAATATCAGCTGAAGAAATTAGTCTGGACGTCAAAAACAAACAAATTACTAATCATTTCCATCGCTGCAGCACAGTGTCAAATTTAGCTAAAGCGGGTGTTAATGAACAAAAAGTAATTAAAATAACTGGGCATTCCTCATCAAGTTTCATAAAACCTTATTTACAACTCAACAGTGATCATCATCAATATCTTGTAACAAACCAAACGAGGTAGATTTTTGGATATTGAATCGACCATGCTTCCAACATCAACCACTCATTTAAACTCAGCATTACAAACATCTGTACGAGAAGTTGAAACTGCATCAGTAATAGACTGCAAATGGGCAAATTATTTACAGTAATTGTATTTTCAATAATTGTTTATTTTAGAAAAAGTGTGTTATTAATGTTTAGTGTTCTGTTTTTCTGTTGTGTTCTTAAATAAAATTTTGAGTTCAGTTGATTTAAATCTTTATTCATGGAATTGTCTTACCAAATACCATTCGAGCTCAGATTTTGAGCCTGATATTTTTTGCTTGTTTTCTCATACTTACTTTCAGGCAATTTAACTCGATCTGTTCGACAAACCCGAGCTTCACTCTCGTGATTTTGTCGAAGCAGCTCCCGTTAAATTTCCAGAAAGTAAGTATTCTAAAACAAGCATAAAAAATATCCGGCTAAATCTGAGCTGTTATGGTATTATCCCGAATAAAATGTAAAACTTGCCAAAAAAGCCGAAAATGGCCCTAGATTCTTTTCCGTCATCATCGTTTTTTGCTCTGAGACTTTGTTTTCTACTAAAATACAGGGAAACACGTCAATTTATTTTAAATTGTACGCATTTTTTGGCAATAAAATGAAATATATTTTTTCAACCCCTTA
Source organism: Listronotus oregonensis (assembly GCA_019359885.1). Taxonomy (NCBI): domain Eukaryota; kingdom Metazoa; phylum Arthropoda; class Insecta; order Coleoptera; family Curculionidae; genus Listronotus; species Listronotus oregonensis. The sequence goes on from JAHBCN010009870.1 coordinate 23,709, forward strand.
GCTGTAACCCTCCCCAACTTTTTTTTTTAAATGCAAACCTATGTCGTGAATGGGCTCATTGAAAAGCTCGTAAAAAATGGAATCTGACCATACCCTTTTTTTTTTAAACTATGTGGTTACCAGGAAATGAGAAAAAAACTTTTAAAAACAAAAGTTAGAAATACCTACTTAGTGCTATCTACGGGTGAATTAACGTACCAGATGCTGAAAATGCCCTCCACCCTCTACTTGGCAGGCTTCTAGGCGATGGTAAAACCCGTCTACGGAATTAATGGTTGTTAGGGTATGTTATGTGATTCCACTCGAATTCTGTTTTTTAGATCTTCAATATTAGCCGACCTATTTTGATAAACCTTGTCTTTCAGATATCCCCGAAAAAAAAATCTAATGGCGTTAAGTCTGGGGATCGTGGCGGCCATTCAATTGTACCACGTCGTCCAACCCAGCGTCCTGCAAATATTTCATCGAGATTTCTCTGACGGTAATACCAAAATGTGGGGGAGCGCCGTCCTGTTGGAACCAAAGTGTTTCAGTGGGGATATCTGGATCTGCTTCATTGGGAAACATAACAGCTAAAGCAGGCACTAATTCAAACCATAAAAAGTCTAAGTAGCGTGCAGCTGTAAGGTTTCCCTCAAAATTATGGCCCTAATATTCTGTTGTTGATGATGCCTGCCCATACATTTACTTTCTGAGGACGCTGCGTATGGGCTTCCCATATCCAGTGTGGGTTTTCCTGACTCCGGAATCGATAATTGTGCCTGTTAATTACTCCATTTAAATAAAAAGTAGCTTCGTCCGAAAAGAGTATGTTCAGTGGAAACCCATTATTCTCGTCACATCCCCTCATTATTTCCTCACAAAATTGCAAACGCCTGTCATAGTCATCTTCCAAGAGCTCTTGGACAATATATACCTTATATGGGTGGTATTTTTCTGTTTTCAAAAACCTCCCAATTGTACGTCTTCCTGCAGAGATACGGCAATGTCCGATTTTTGATCTTCGTCTAAAACATGTGGCCGGCCACTTCTGGGCAAGTCCTTCACTGTACCATTTTCTTCAAATTTGTGTAAGATCTTACTTACAGTAGCCTGGGAAATGTGATTTTCCGGATATTTTGAATTAAATAAAGTACACACTTTACTTTGACTCCGCATTCTATCCCAACATTCCAACAATATCAAGACTTCGATACGCTGCCTCTCTGACAATACCATTTTTGTTTGGCAAATTAAAAAAGAACACTTTGAAGGTACACAATTAATAAACTAAACAGATTTCAATTTTACCCAGAAATACCACAATTTTAAAACTGAGTCAAAAAAAAAATTTCTTATCAGGGCATTAAATTTGGTAACAACCTTTTTCTCTTTTTGAAGTACACTGCTCAACAATTGCTTAGGATTATAACTAATTTTATGTGTAATCTTTTTCTGAAAAAATAAATTCCAAAGAATGTTGATGCTAGATTACGTTATCAGTTTTACACATAATCAATAAAATTTGTTTGCTCCCTCCCCGGGTTGGTCTGTTTTTAAAAATTTGTAAATTTTTTAAAACTAGGTACTGATGATCCTTAGCAATTGTTGAGAGTGTACATCATCAATGCTGAATGCCACTTTATTTTTTATTTGCAACGTTAATTCACCCGTAGATAGTAATAGGTATTTCTAACTTTTTTGTTTTTAAAGAGTTTTTTCATTTCCTGTAACCACATAAGTTTAAAAAAAAAGGGTATGGTCAGATTCCTTTTTTTTACGAGCTTTTCAATGAGCCATACACGACTAGGTTTGCATTTGAAAAAAAAGTTGGGAAGGGTTGCAGCAAAGGGGGGTTGAAAAAAAAATTCATTTATTGCCAAAATTCCAATTTAAAGTGAATTGACGTGTTTCAGCTTTTTTTTTCTATTTACGGGTTTAAAAAAGATATTAATATTATTCGGACTTTTGCATCCCTGTATAACTTTAGATACATTTAATTAATAATTTAAATCTCACAATGTTGCTCTCGATGTTTTAGGGCAATATTTTGTTTGTGAAGGGAAAATTGTTTTTTAATTTTCCCTTAAAAATCCAAGGTTAGAGCCTATTAGGTAAGGGGCCATTTTTTGATTAGTAAATAAAATCCTGCCTGCATTTTAAATTAACTATTCTGAACTCAGAAAGTCATATTTCAAAACTCTAAAATACCCCCTAAAAATACGATAATTCATTAACATGTTCAATATTTTTACAAATTATCACACCTTTCTCTGTTAGGGAGGATTTGGGCTTAATAACCCTTTATCTTATCTTATGTATCTTGTACTTAAATAATTCAATACTAAATCACTCAATATCTACTTGCTTATTTCTTTTTTAATATATGTTTTAATTTAATCTAATTCCTAAAACTTTATACTGCTTTTAATTTTAATTTAAAATCTCTTTTTTAAATTAGCTTATATTATTTTTTATATTATATATTATTTTTCTACTGTCTATAAATTCCCCGGTGAAAAAAAGGAGATCTGAAAAATCAGTTTTTCCTCTCAACCCGCATTTTAACTAAATGAATTTATTTTTGTTGAAACGTGACATTGGATTTGTAATTATTACTAATTTAAAATTTCTTTTTTTTGTCCAACAACAATATTTAACCTTGTTCTGAATGTATTGCTTAAAAAAATGGAAATACCCATTTTTACTTGTGCATAAATTTTGACAAAAGATATTTTTAAAATTTTAATAGTCATAGTTTAATTTTTTCCCCCTTACGTAAGTTAATGTGGTAGGTAAGATGGGGATAGTTTGGGATAAACATTTACGTTTATAAAAATTTGGGTAGTCAAATTTAAAAAGGAATAAAATTGATCAAAATAAGGGATTTAAAAAAAGCGCAATTTATAAATTAAGTGCACTGACGTATATATATATATATATATATATATATATATATATATATATATATATATATATATATATATATATATATATATATATATATATATATAAAGGGCTGCTGGAAAAGCTTCGCACCATAGTGAAAGTTTAAATCGGTTATAACTCCGTAAATTTTTTTACGCCAAAAAAAAAAAATTAAAAAAGGAAAATAGTAGTCATAAAACATGCTACATTTTTCTACTTTTTAGTTTTTTTCGTATCTCTTATGGTTTTTGAGTTAAAATGAGAATAAGAAAATTTTTTGTAAAATCACAAAAAAAAAACATATAATTTAAGCTCATTTTTTTCAAAACTGTGCATCTCTAATCAGTAAAACTTTCAGATGTCAGATAACATACAAAAAATTAGTGCAAGAATAAGTTTAATTTTGCTTTTGAATGAAATGACATTAGTTTTATGGCGTTTTTTTTAGTTTTAACATTTACACCATATCTCACTGAAATTTCAGTCAAAAATTTTTATTGATACTCATTTAAAGTCTTTTATGCTCTTTAAAAATATTCTATGACTTTTTTGTTAAGTACTTAATCACGTAAAATGAAAGATCTTCAAGCAGCTATAACTTGCGTTAGGTAGAACTTTAAGATCTTTATGAATAGCCCAATTTCTTTGTTTTTTTATAAGCTTCATTTTTGTTCATTACACTTTTTTCGATAAAACGCATAATTACAGAGTAATGCGTAAAAAACAATTGAAAAATAAGGTTTTTTTAACGAAAAATCGCACTTTTTAATTGCGAATAATTCAAAAACTATTGATCTGGCGAAAAAACTTGACATGACATTTTTAACTTTAAATTTGCTCATCTATCGATTTCTGGGGGTATTTTGGGTAAAAAATTGCCCACCCTCGAGAAGGGGTGGCATCCACCCTAGGGGTGGTTGTCAAATTTTCAAATAAATCGGTGCATATATAAAAAAATCGGAGGTGAAATGCTTGACTGCCTGGACTATAATCAAAGAATTACTTTTTTAATGATTAAAGTAGATAGGAATTAAGTGCTGATCGAGTGCTTTGAGAAACTGAGAAATTTCAAATATTTTTCTAAATTAATTTAAAAATTGCATTTCTTCGAATTTTCAACCGGTACAACGGTCAAGGCATACAAACCATACTGAATATGACATAAAAAACTCACTATGTGGTAATTGATGTAATGAAAGTGCGAATAAAAAATTTACAATTATAGAATATATAAGAAAATATATGAATTTGAACTCAAAGATATTATTAAGTTTTCGTCGCTAACGCTAGCTTTAGATTTCGTTGCAATAGATAATTTTGAACAAATGTTTAAACAGACATGCAATTTAAGGGCACATTAAACGCAAGAAAATAGGAAGAAAAATAGGCCGGAATGCAACTTCCTTATAGCTCCAAAAAACCCAACATTAATTTATATTTTTGAAGTTACTGGATTTTTACAGATAACGCGGTAGCAACTTATTTATCAATATTAAAATGACTTTGCGATAAATAATTAGCCGCATAAAACTAGGTCTGAAAAATGTCGTTGTTTATGTTTATATTATGTCAGGACCGCTGATTTTAATTTTTTGCGGCACAGCCTGCAAAACATCTTTTCAGAGACTCGCAACTCCCAGCTCATTTAAGTGCCCATGAAGTCCATAACGATAGAAAAAAAACAAGTCAGAATGTAACTTCCTACAGCTATAAAAGTCTCACGAATTTTGAAGAAGTGTCAAGCATATAAAGCAACGACTATTTCTACCAATGACACATTAAAAATTAATGAAGAAATATAAAAATTATAAATTACATAAGCAATTTAGTGTCAAAACTTAATTATGATTATTTTTTCCTTCCCGGTGGAACTGCTATCTTGAGATTTTTTGGCGATACATCTTGAACAAAATTTTTTAAGAGACTCGCAATCCTCAGCATATTTAAGTGCACATCTAGTGCAAAATAATAGGATAAAAAATAAGCCGAAATGCAACTTTTCCTTACAAAATTTTTCAAGCTGTACCGTCAATAAATCTCAAGATAGCGGTCCCACTGGAAAGAAAAAAATAATCATAATTATATTTTGACAATAAATTGCTTATGTAATCTATAATTTTTATATTTCTTCATTAATATTCAATGTGTGATTGGTAGAAATTGTCGCTGCTCTATATGCTGGACACTTCTTCAAAATTCGTAACACATTTATGGAGGGAGGAAGTTGAATTCTGAATTGTTTTTTTTTCTATCGTTTTGGACTTAATGAGCACTTAAATGAGCTAAGGGTTGCGAGTCTCTCAAAAATTTTATCCCAGGTTTACCGCCAAAAAATCTTAAGGTAGCGGTCACACCGGGAAAAAATTACCATAATTAAATTTTGACACTAAATTGCTTATGTAATCTATAATTTTTATATTTCTACATTAATTTTCAATGTAGCGTTTGTAGAAATAGTCGTTGCTCTATATGCTTGACACTTCTTCAAAATTAGTGAGACTTTTATGGCTGTAGGAAGTTACATTCTGATTTTTTTTCCTATCGTTTTGGACTTTATAAGCACTTAAATGAGCTAGGGGTTGTGAGTCTCTTAAAAGATGTTTTGCAAGCTGTACCGCCAAGAAATCCAATGTGACATGATATGAACAAAGCAAATTTTTCAGCTACTTACTTATCGCAAAATTATTTTTATATTCATAAATAAATTCCTACCGAGGTATCTGTAAAAATCCAGTAACTTAAAAAATTGATTTAATGTTGGGTTTTTTGAAGCTATAAGGAAGTTGCATTCCGGCTTTTTTTTCCTATTGTCTTGCGTTTAATGTGCCCTTAAATGAGCTAGAAATTGCATGTCTGTTAAAACATTTTTTAAAATTATCTATTGTAACGAAATCTGTATTGTCGACGAATATGTCACAAATTTTTCCGTAAGACACGTTAAAAATCAAAAAATTTCAGCGGAAATTTCACGTTGCCTAGACAACGTGGTATTTCCCAATGAGCTAACATCATATATAGAGAAAGCATTTCATTCATAAACGCAATCGAGAGCTGCGGCCAACATGTTTTTGTTTATTATTGGCGATAGGATGGTACAAGCATAGTTTGTACTTACTTGTGAAATGATAATCCAGGAATCATATCCGTCACTTTACACACAGTTGCACTGCCTTACCATTTTAATTTATTAAAAGTACTTACACAAAACTGAAATGTATACAACTGTTACAAAAATTACCCAAACAACAAAAAACATTTACACTAAAACAGCATATTGAATGTGTCATCTGTCGAGCGAGGCCATGGATACTAGAGAGGTAAAGGATCACCCACTTTGTGTTACAAAAATGGCCCTTCAGTTGCAGATGGCGTTGTGTTCAGAGGGCCGTTTTTAAACTGTACTTTATATATTGCGGTCAAGGTCATTGGTTCTCATTGGTTCCCTAAGCTACATCAGCGCCGCCTAGGCCTGAGGGTCACTTTTTGAGCAAAACAGCCATAAAAGAAGGTGATCCTTTACTTCTCTAGAATCCATGAGCAAAGTTGAAGGTGGCGGAAGTACGCTTCTACGAAAAATCTGGTGTTGTCACGTTGTCGCGCCTTTATTAGTAGCTATTCAAAAAGAAAATAGTATTTTGACATCATTACTTTTCTGTGTTATACTTTATAGTAATAAATATAATAAATATTATTCACAGTTCAAAATACAATAGTAGAGCTTATTTTGATGTAATTTTAGGAAAAAATTAAGTAAAATTTAATGATAATATACAATCAAGTAAATAAAACAGAAAGATACTTGGCAGCCACGCTTTACGACAAAATAGTATCTGTAATAAAGATTTTCCCGGGTTTTGGTGGATTTTATTGTTTCGAGTATAGAGGGTCATTCGTTCATACATCGCTAGGCAGAACCTTAGAATGTGCGTTTATGATGCCACACTTATGCCAAATCGATGCTTTCTCCAGTTAAACTAACAGCTCATTGGCATTTCCACTTACTTAGAAACACAGAACAATCGAACCTGTTTGTTTGTGTTGTCAATTAGAAACGTCAAAATAAGTCGATTTGGTCATGTACACGATGAAGAAATAGATAAAGTAATTAAAAAACGATTTCAGTTATAGTTTTAATTATGTTGCATAAAATTGAAAGTTGTATGACAAAAAAACAACATTTTAATAGTATAATACTCCTATGTTTCTCCATTCTAGAAATATTTATCCTAAATACCGCTCGTGCATAAAAATTAACCAGATAATTTTTAAGCACAACATCCCCGAAAATTAATTAATAGCTTTGAAGTTTAAATTTATGTATTTATTGTAGAATTTTAAAGTTTTTTTCGCAGTTTCAATACAGCAATTACAACAATAGTGAGTTTTTTACTTCATATTCACTATGATTTGTATGTTTTGACCGTTATACCGGTTGAAATCCCGAATAAATATAATTTTTTAATTAATTTAGAGAATTATTTGAAAATTCTATTAAATTCCTCAAAGCACTTAATCAGCACTTCATTCCTATCTTTTTTAATCATTAAAAAAGTAATTTTTTGATTAAGGGTCTGCTAAATTTTCGAAACCTGGCAGACCCACAGTTTTTTTCCAGTATTTTTAAAATCTTCAGCGTACTTAATTTATCAATTGCGCACCTAAAAAGCACCTAAAATACCTCTAATTTTGATCTAAATTTCGCATTTTTTTGAGTTGGGCTAGCCAATTTTATATACGTAAATTACATTACCCGTGAGACGAGACGTGTTTGTCGTTTAGGAATCCCGCTAACCGGTTGTAAAAAGTCCCCAATATATCAAGGCTTGCTGTTTAATGCATAAAATATTATCTAAAGGTTAAGCATAGTAATTGTTTTAACCGAACCTTCTTCTTGTGTCATTATATTTAAACATTATTTGCGCATTTCACCAACCAATCCCTAATAATTATTACAAATCTGTTTAAACTTTACAAACGGTGTCAAAAATTTAAATATAAACACAGCATGGAAAATTTAATTTACTATGTTAGGGATTATTCAATGTTACACCCCCCCCCAAAAATTTTTTGTAGGCTATTGCCTTACCACGGGCACAACATAAAATTACACACACTGAAAATAAATTTAGTTTGTTTTTTAGTTCCAGATTCACGAATTTAGTCACAACAAAAATAAAAGATTAATGTGGGGGGCCCCCTGTTTATAATAAAACATATTTTTATTTTTTATAAAAAATTTTTAAATTTGGGATTAAGTCTGATGGAATAAATATAAAATGTTAACCAAATTTTTTCCCCTAATTACACTGTTCTAATAAAACTATTTTTAAACTTAGTATGATATATAAAGTGTTTTGAAAGAAATTGACCCCTTTTTTGAGAGTGATTTTACAGCTAAAAATAAAAAAAAGCTTCTTACATTTCGGACACTCACTGACTTCTACATGAACTCGTCCACTGGGGCCAATTGGCGTGTAGAATATTTTTTTTTGGGTTGTTTTTAAATTTTTTAAAAAAAAACCTTTTTAGAACCCCCCTTTTTTTGTTTAAGATGTATTTAACGGAAACTTCTGTCCTGTTTTTATTAAAAAATCACCCCCGAAATATTGTGCTCCAAGTTCGAAACACCTTTTAAGGTTTTTTTGGGGTTTGTCTTAGGGGGGCCCCATACATACAATTTTTTGTCAAACAACTGTTTAGTCGCACTTTAAAAATATATGGAAATGTATGTAGGTGCGCATATTACCAACTAGATAGTTTTTTGACTAAAGTCGTAACACCACATCGATCGCCTTTTGTTTAATCAGTCGAGCAACTATCGCGGGGTGTGATGAGTATTACCATTTTTGCATATACGCTCAACAAAAAGAGTCGTCCTGCAGCTTGCAAACAAGTATAGTCGCCCCAAAAATACCGGGTTTGTTTGCCTTCATTTATGGATTATTCGCCGACAAATAAAAAAAGGGGTCGGTAGGTATTAAAGGGAAATTAGGGGGGGACCCTTTTAAAAATATAAAGATTTATAACTTATTATTTATTTAGGCAAGTATAATTTTTTAAAATTTCATTAAGAAATTTAAATATGCAAAGTTTTTTTAAAAAATTTATTATGCATTATCTTTTCAAAATTCATTTACATTACAGTTAAAAAAAAAAAATTTGTTAAAAATTTTAAAAAACCGATTGGAAAATTTTAAAGAAAGTCATTAAAACTTCAAAAAGCACAAAACTAAATTTTTAAATTTTAAAAAACTTATCGGTTTTAAAAAGGCTTTTATTTCTTTTAAAAAATTTTAACCTCTATGGAAAATCTTTTTTTAAGGACAAATTGCTTTTGCTACTGCTGAACATGAGTCTGAATTAAAAGCTTTTAAAACTGCCAATCAAAAAAAAAAAACAAAATTTTTTAAACCATTGCCTAAGTCTGAAGATAATTAATAATTAAAAAATTTTTAAAAACTATACCCCTGTAATCTCATATAAATTACCACTCCATATTCACGGTTTCTGTATTTGCGGCCTATTTACGGAACATAATATACCCCGAGAAAAAATCTTTTATGTACTACAAATAATGATTACAAATCATTTGGTTCTACGACAAAAAAAGTTTTTTTGATTTTCATTTTAATAATCATTTGCGACTGGCGATCATATTTGCTTTCGACCAGACCCCCCCGATAAATGCCTGCGTCTAGAATAGTCGCCCGAGGAAAACCAAATACAAACATAAGCGGTTTTTTTTTGTGTTTTCCACAAAATGTTGTGCAGGGTAAAGCAAAAAAAGGCTCTGGGGAAAAAAACTTATGACATACCCCTTTCGGGGAAAAAAAAAGGGCCTTTTTAGACATTTCCCATACTTTTTTCTGTAATTACAATTGACAATGTCCCTAACCGATTTAAACATCTTATTGCCAATTCGGTATATCCCTAATTTTAAATGAATTTTTACAAAATACTTGACTGAAAAACGGTAAAATTAAAACTATTGCTTTTTCTTTTTTTTAATGACTCAGGTTGCCTACAAGTGGCTATTTTTACATTTTAGGGGTAAACCCCTCGTCGACTTTCAAAAAAAAAAATTAAAA
>JAHBCN010009871.1:0-33616 GCA_019359885.1 Listronotus oregonensis
CACCGATCTTTTTAAAATTTTAAACTCTATTTCTGAACATAATTTACGAGGTAACGCTGGAGAGTTTTTTCAAATTTGCTAATATTTTTTAGTCAAATTTCGAATAAAATTATTAATAAGAAAAATTCCATTTGATGCGGACTTTACGGTCACACTGTATAAATATGTAATACGAAAAAATTTACCGAACTGCAACAAATCAAGGGTTACTTTTTACTCACCTGTCTTCTGTATTAGTGCACTCGATACTTCCGGTACTGTAACACCTTCCGTCTTCGTGTAATATTCTTCCGTCTCGGCACGAGCACTCGACCTGCGCGTTGGCCGTCAAATCGCAATATTCCTCGCAGCCGCCGTTGTCTCTGAGACAGGGATTCGAGAAGCAGTCTTCGGTGTCGTTGGCCACTGCTATTATTCCCATGGGCCTTTGTAAAAACATATTTAGAGTAAATATATTAAAGCCTAAGAATCGTTTCACATACACTAGAAAAATTATTGCCATAATTGTGCCGAAAATTTACACAATAATAATTATTTTGTGTATTACACGTTCGATAAATTTTACTATAATTTTCGCAATAAAAATATTTTTACGCGATGACAAATATAAATAGTTATATGGTAGCACCCTTCAAAAGAGCATTCCCGTATTTTATAAGGCGTAGTATAAGAATAATCTAAGTGATGTTTCTGAAACATTATAAAGTGTTTCTTAAAGACATTTAAGAGGGTGATTCTTTAAAATTTTCATTTCTTTTTGAGCAAATTTGATCTCTGGTTTTCGCTTAGCAACACATTTTTGTTTATATTTTCTTTATAATTCATTCTACTGAAAATGTTTGTATAACTTTTTATATAGACAATTTTAAAAGCTGTATTTTTTGTTTTATAAAATTTTTTGTATCTCTTTTAGTCTTTGAGATATTTTTTTTTAATTTTAAACGTCAATATCTCAAAAACTGTAAAAGCTACAAAAATTTTATATGACATGAATTATGTATTTTTACGGACCTTTAATTTAGGTTATTTAACCTTTCTGCTAACTTTAAGTAGTTTGAGATTCAAATAAATAAAATAAATGATTTATAATATAAAAATAACCAAAAACACCATAATGTTTTTTCCTATTTTAACCTAAAATTTACATTTTTGTTTATATCTTCTTTATGATTTATCCTATCAAAATTGTTTATATAACTATTTATATAGACAATTTTAAATGCTGTATTTTATATTCCATAAAATTTTTTGTATCTCTTATACTTTTTGAGATATTAATGATTTTTTTTTAATTTAAAACGTCAATATCTCAAAAACTATAAGAGATACAAAAAAATTTATGGACCCACATACTGAAAGTTAATAAATTGTAACAATATAATATTTTACCTGACTACATCTCGTCTCAAGGAAACGAAATATTGGCCGGTAAATTTGTCGGCCCTGATGATGGCATGTAAGATCCAATCCGTCCAGTAGATAAAATCCCCATAAATCGCTAAGGCAAACGGATGTTGCGGGGTGACTTTGGCTAACACAACCCAAAAAAAATATCCAAATTAACAAATTTAGCCTACTTCCTACAGAAATAATTCTTAATTACTGTAACCATTGTTATAGCTTTGGCAACAGTGTTCGTTTATATAGCAGCTCGCTCGGGTAAGTGAGCGTCCAAATCTATAATCAGAAAACTATATTTGTCTTTGCTAATAGTATTTCAATTGATTTTAAGTTACCTTAGAGTGATAAAAATAATCAAATAAATAATACTGGTATCATTAGCAAACAGTTTAGACTTGCCTTTTGGTCCCGTCGTATTCGCATCTTTCGATCTTGTCCAGCCTGGCATCTCCCCAATACAGCTTCTGCGCTTTGTGGTCCAACGTGATGGCGTTGGGCATCCGAATATCCGTTGTAATTATGGCTTGTTTGTCGTATCTGTAAACATTTTACTATATAAAAAAGCAAAAATAAAAAGAAACAAATATCTAGATGTAATATTTCTTTTAATACAAATATCCCAGATAAAATGTTCTCAGCAGTTAAATTTGAGAATATAAATTATTTTTTATAAGCGTGCGGAAAACGTAACTTTTCGCACTGAAATGTCAAAAAATATTTAATTGTACTATAAATGGTACACTGGCTATGCTAATTGTAAGTAGATTTTGAAATACTTGGTTGCTATGGATGACAAGTTACGTTTCTTTGTTGAGGCCTCTGCTACTAATTTAAGTGTAAAAAAGTTTAATTTTACTACCAATTATAATATATTATAATTAATTAAATTTAAATTACCTAAACAAAATTATTTTTGTTAAAAAATTGACCTCTATATTTTTGTTTTCCTCACGTTTGTAGAAAAAAAATTATTTCTAAAGCTTTTGAAAAATTTTTGTCCGGAAGGAAAAATTAGATTTTCAACAGAAAAATAACTATTTTCTACCAACTGTCGGAAAGTAGCACTTTTTCGCAGTGAGTGCGAAAAAAACAATACTTTAAAATCTTGCAGGTAAGAATGATGTAAATATATTTAAGTAATTGTAGACTATTTTATGCAGCAAATGAAGCCGCTGCAAGTTTCGTTTATTCCCTTTTGTCTAAGTTTAATCGTAATATTTTAGTTAAAAAAAAAACAGATTTTTTTATTACCCCGTATAATAATATTAAGTGAATATAATATATGTCATATAATATTGTTCCGAAAGAATGAGCAAAATGATTTTTCCGCATTTGTCTGTATGTCGACAATCGCATGCGGAAAAATATCACTTTGTGCACTTGCTAAGAAAATAATTATTACCCTGTAAAGAACGCCCTATCGACGCTAGGCTGATGTGCATTCCAATTTGTCCAGTACACTCGTTCGCCACACGAATCTACAGCAATTCCTCGAGGTCTATCTTGCATTCGCAATCTAAAATAAAAACAATAATCATTATGTGGATAAAAGAATTTTTACAACAAAAGTAACAAAGTATAAAGGTTGACGTCAGAACCTTTTAAAGTAGAAAATGAAGTTCCGATCAGCGAAATTACTAGGGAAATTATTAGCTTAACATACAAATACTGAAAGTGCTATTTTACGCCCTTGATATAAAAGAAATCTGATTATTACTATTTCGCGCTCCCCTCCTTCACAAAAAGCCACGAATCGCCACATTCCAAATAACTGCGAGATCACCAGAAAATTATTTTATCGATTCTGAAATAGTATATTTCAATACCAGTACGTAAATAACGATTTTACCGTGCGCGCGTGACAAATTCTCCAAAAAATCCATTTGGTGTAAAAACAAAATACTTAAGAATCCTTGATTCAAGTTTCGGTATAAAAAGAACAATAACAAAAAACCAAAACTAAGGGTTGAAAAGGTTTTTTTCAATTGAATTTTAAACTCAACTCTTTTTAAAAAATGTTAACTTGAGGGGATCAACTTTAAATTTTTAAATTTCGGCCTAAACAACTTTTGGGATACTTCAATTTTTCTTTGTATGGACTCCTCTATATATCCTTCTGCTACATTGGAAGAAAGCCATCCTCCGTGTCTTTTTTAAAGTGAGCAAATCACCGCCGCTTTCTACCAACATGGTAGCCGAAGAACGCCTTAGCCCATGTCCGGTATATTCTTCGTGATTTTTTAGTTTTAAGTATTTTGCAACAAGTTTTGGAATACCACTGATAGTATGGCACCCAACATGTTGAGCGTAACATCTTTGGTTTCGGTATGCAATGCAAATAATAAATAATCTTCAACTCTCCATATTTTTAGGGCGGAGATCTGCGTATTTACGGTAAAGTGTACAGGGATTTAATTTGCAATTTTCATTGGTAATGGTAAAACTTCTTGACCTGTGAGTTTTCCCATCTCGTAAGAACACGACAAGGAAACACCCATTATCTTCCACATCGTCTAAACTAAAAACGTATTAAATCATCTCTGCGGCATGCGCCGAAGATGCAAACACTAAAATTACTTTTGCTAGTAGATATTGTCCATTTGAAGCTTCACATAAAAATTTGGTTACTTGTTCTGATGTAAGAACTTTGATTTCTTTGGTACATATCCTACAGCTTGTCGCTTAAAAAAAGCGATAGTTTTTGGGATATTGGTTGTGAGTATTTTCTTTTATTGCCAAACAACTCTTTAACATGGAGAATCGATTTCATAAGGAGGATGACTTATATATTTGGCTTTTTTCAGAAAAATAAACTAAGAGAATATCGTCACTCACAATTTTGATTTTTTTCTGAGTCCGCCATTCGGTAAAAATGTGATATTCTTGTTCATATCTCAACCTGGATTTCACTGGTAATAAATCTGCACTCACTTCTGCCGCTTGTTGTAATATAATATCGGGAATATTCGGATTTTCTTCCAAATCTGAATTCATGTTTTGAAAATGGCATAAATTTCACTGACAGAAAATAAAATATGTCATTAATAAATAAATCGTTGTTATGAACAGTTTCCATGGATGGATTTTTGTATAAGCGCACGGAAAGAGGGATCAGGAAAGAAAATTTCGTGTGCTGTTCTGAAAATGTCATATTTACTGTATTTTATACACAGTTGAAAATGTAGTATTTTCAGGTAAGTATAATAAAAAAAAAACGTTACATAATATGGATGTCAAACACATTTCATAAAATGACTAGATAGCTCATACCTTCTTACCTTATTATAGTTTCTACTTGAGACGCGTTCGTCATTCGATCAGTCAAATTTACCCTGTTAATCGTTGCGTCATTATTGCACGTCCAATACAAGGCATTGCCAACCTAAAATATTTTTAAAATAATATACAGGGTGTCCCAAAAGTAATGGGACACAGAGCAACAGCAAATTCCTTAGGTCGAAATATTGCAATTTACGTAAATTTGCCTTATCCGAAAGTTGATAATAACAAAGATACAGGGTGTTAAACTTTTAATTTTGCTTTCGTTTTTTCTTAATAATTCTTTAACCAAATGACCTAAGGTTAAAATTTGGGATCTGGGTTTTTGAGGCGAGAAATTTAAATTCGTCCGCGCTTTTGATGTTGCTACTAGATAGGTCGAACTTTTTAGCTTGAATATTGCCATTAAAAGCTATCATCTGCATCAAATGATACTTTATTGTCTCTAGGAGCCGTTCCGAGATACACTTTAATGATCCCGGGTTTTTATGGAAAAAATTTTGGCTTTTTTCAAACTTTGCAAGATAGTTTTAACACGATGATCAAAGGTCTTTCCGACAAAACCCAAAAGCCTTCCAACCCTCAAAATCACCCTCAAAGGTCACTGGGGATTTGGGGACCTTTGAGGGTGATTTTGGGGGGGTTGGAGGCGTTTTTGGGTTATTTGACCGGAAAGACCTTTGATCATCGTGTTAAGAACTATCACTATGCAAAGTTTGAAAACAATTGGCCAAAATTCATTTTCCATAAAAAAATTGCGGGATCCTTTAAAGTGCGTTTATCTCGGGAACGGCTGCTCCTAGAGACTTAAATAAAGTATACATTTTTGATGCAGATGGATTTAAAGTAACTTATTTTTTAATAAACCGGTCAATATTCTAAGCTTAAAAAAAGTTACGACATTTAAAACAAGTGAGGTAGGCCGTAGCTGGCGCCCTCTACTAGCAGATCCCAAATTTTGTACCGCTAGGTCATTTGGTTAAAGAATTATTAAGAAAAAACGAAAGCAAAATTAAAAGTTTAACACCCTGTATCTTTGTTATTATTAACTTTCGGATAAGGCAAATTTACGTAAATTGCATTATTTTGACCTAAGGAATCTGCTGTTGCTCTGTGTCCCATTACTTTTAGGACACCCTGTATTTTGTTGTTGATCGTTTATTTATGAATAGTATTAACATACACAAAATCGTCCATAATTAGTCTACATTATATTCTCAATTTCTGTTTTCTTTTTTTTTTAATAAACGACCAAATTTTTGCACTCTTTTCAGGAAAATTCTGATACGACTTACTTTTTTGCGCTTTTGTCAAAGAAACTGTGAGGTTATCATTAAAATAGGAAAGGGAACGACTAACTGACCTGGACTAACCAAAACAATTAAATATTTTAATATATTCCTGTGTTGATATTGTTAAATAAAATATTATACATAATAAATTTTAAATGAATAATTTTGAAAAATCTGAAAAATTAAATATATTAAAATTTTTAAGTTATAAATAAGAATTGCTAAATGTTTGATATTTCAATATATTTCTCTGTTGATATTGTTAAATAAATTATTATGGTAAATTTTAAATAAATAATTAAAATAAATCTGAAATATTTTTTCATAATTTCTGCTCCTTAATTCACTAGTGGTATTACAGATTTTTCATTGGTAAATAAATGTATTAATTGACATTTTTTCGAGTAATTTTTTAAACTAAATAATTTAAACTAAAAAAAATCCGGTAAGTATGAATAAAAAAACAAAAAATATTTAAAAAATATATATTTTCCTACGAGCGTGCGGAAAAGTTCACTTTTCCGCACACATTTGAGTGCGCAAAGTTGCACTTTTCCGCACGGCGTGCGGAAAAGTAAAACTACTCTAAAATCTTACAGGTAAGCAAGATTTATATGTATTTTAGTAATTGTAGGCTATTTCATGCAATATACGAATCAATATTCAACTAAAACACAAAAAAAACATTTTTTTAACTACCCTGTATAATAATAATAAATGATTATGACAAGTCAAGCACCAATATGTAATCTTGGTGATTTTAACACATGTCAGATTTTTTCTTCGTTTCCATATGAACAAGCAATTGCACAAATGAATTTCAATACAAACAAGCATTTTTAATGAAAAGGCGTCATAGTATCTTTTTTTAATTAAATAAAAATCCGACAAAAATAATTATTTAAAATGAGTAGTTCCGATGAGGAGCTACCAGATTCTATCCTGGATGCAGCAAATACCGTAAGTTTGAATTTATTACCAGCAAAATCTCGTGAAAAATATGAGAATCAATATAGTCATTTCGAAAACTGGTGCTCCAGCAAGGGACAAAAAGTATTAAAGAAGAAGTGTTCTTGGCCTATTTTGCGGATTTGCAAAAACATATAAACCTAATACTTTATGGAGTAAGTACTCTATGTTAAAATGTGTCCTCAAAGTGAAAAGGAACCTTGATTTAAGTTCATATTTCAAGCTAACATCACTACTTAAACACCAAAACGTGGGATACCGGCCAAAAAATCAAAAACTTTCAGCAAAAAAGAAGTTTCAAGATTCATGAAAGAAGCACCTGATAATATTTACCTTCTAATAAAAGTTGCTACAATTTTTGGATTAGCCGGTGCTTGTAGGAGAGATGAACTTACAAAAATAATGATTGATGACATACAGGATAATGAAAATTTGATAGTGGTGAAAATTCCTGACAGTAAAAATAACACTTCCAGAATCTTTGTAGTGTCCGATGAAACAAATAACGGACTTTATCTGCAATTGTACCGTAAATATGCAAATTTGCGAAAACCACATACCCCACACAGACGTTTTTTTGTCCAGTATAAACAAGGAGCATGCAGTACGCAATGTGTGGGAATAAATTCAATAGGTAAAATGCCTTCAGAAATTGCTGCATACCTAAAATTAAAAAATCCAGAAGAGTACACTGGACATAGTTTTCGTCGATCCTCTGCGACTATGTTAGCGGATTCTGGAGAAGGAATTACCAATGTCAAGCGACTTGGGGGCTGGAAATCAACGGCTGTAGCTGAGAGCTACATTGATGAATCCACAAATCAGAAAAAGGATATGTCGAATAAAATATTGACCATGCTGAGCTAAGTTAACCTTCATCAAGCCGTACAATAAGCGCTTCCATAAGCCGCCCGCTAAATGAAATTACAGGTTCTGCAATTAATTTACAATATGCTAATAACTGTTCTTTTGTTGTAAATGTTATCAACAAATAATTCCCATTTATAAATATGTTGTAGTAGTTCTTTCAGATTAAACATAATTTAAAAAATAATCATTGCTTTAATATTGGTATTATCTGACGCTCGTAGGAAAAATTTTGTTCCTAACGCTTGCGCAAAGTGACTTTTCCGCACTTGACTGCTTGCCCGATTTCGCTTTGCGTCGTTCGGGCAACGGCAGTCGCGTGCGGAAAAGTATCACTTTGTGCACTTGTTAGGAAAATAACTATTTTTCATTATTTTCGCTCTCATCGCCAAGAATGACCTATCAGACGTTGTTTATAAGCAAACAAAAAATATTTTTATAAATAAAATCGAAGGGTGAGGG
This sequence comes from Listronotus oregonensis, assembly GCA_019359885.1. Lineage (NCBI taxonomy): Eukaryota > Metazoa > Arthropoda > Insecta > Coleoptera > Curculionidae > Listronotus > Listronotus oregonensis. The sequence continues at coordinate 8,271 of JAHBCN010009871.1, forward strand.
CGCTTTTAAAAGTATAGCCCAAGTATTTTATATTTACCTGTTCATACGCCAATCCCTCGACAGATCCCTGTTTCTCAACTATAATCCGGTGATCCGATCCATTGAAAAACACCGCATTAAGAGATCCTTTTTGTATATCCGAATAAAAAATTGTTTGGTGTTTGTAGCTGAAACTTAACCCTGAAAATAACACGTTTATGTTAATTATCTGTACGGAACATAAATCTACAGGGTAGCACAAAATAATGCACAATATTTTCAACGATTATTCTTCACAATAAAAAAATGACAAAAGATTTCTGAGATGTGTTAGTTGTATTTAGCTCTATTAAAAGTCAAAGAATATACAAGGTAAGTCAAAACCATCGAAAACTTCTTAAGGTAGTTCACTCGTAAAACCCTTTTTCTTAAGAATTAAATGAAATTTTTCGTAGAAAAACATAGGGACCGACCTTATTTTTATCATAACTCGCTCAATTTTCATGCTAAAAACTCTTTTTTTGTTTTTTAAAGAAAGGTCTTATCATATACTTTAGAAAAGACCTTATATATTTTCCTTAAAAAATGCAAACTTTTCCCGCTATTTGACTTTGAATCTTTCAAAGTTAGCATTTGACGAACAAAAGCTAACGATTAAAAGCCGTAGCTCGGTCTGTATTGGTTGTACAGAAATTATAATATAACATTTTTTCTAGCTTTTTTGTAAGCTACAATTTTGCTCTCCACAGTTTTTTTGATAAAATGCATAGTTTTAGAGTTATTCGTGAAAAACTCAAACGTCGATTTTTTCGTCGATAACCATTACTAAACTTTTACTTTCAATCGCGAATAACTCGAAAAATATTAGTTTTACGAAAAAAATGTATGGAATTTTTTTTATTTAAAATCATTTTTTTTATCGATTTCTGTAGTTAAAATGTAATAAAAAACTTCCACCCCCAAGGTGGGGTGGCAATCACCCCCAGGATAAAAGCACACCTAGGCATGATATAAACTTTGATCCTTGAGCTATACCCTATCTTCTGTGAAAATTTTAGGTAAATCCATGCAGGACAAAAAAATTCCTAGCCAAAATGCCTCATCTCCTGTACTATTACTATAAGGCACACCTTATTTCAAAAAATATAACTAAATGTTAAACACAAAAATGTTTAAAATCAAAAGTTAAGTTTAAAATATCAAGTCATGACCACCTATTTATTTTTTTTTTTGGAACCTTTAGAGTTGTAATATTAATTCTTTTGCTGCTGATATAGTTTGGTATCACGAATCAAATTTTATAAAAAAATAACTTTTGTGAAAAATTACAAAATAAAATAAAAACTCCATTTGTTGCAAACTTTCAATAATTTAACATAAATATAAAAAACTTACCGATGGCATTTTTCAAAAATGTCGAATTCTTAATGCTGGGATAAGGGGAGTTGAGTAAATTTTTATCGCCCATCATGTGTATCGAATCTAGACTGACCACTCTGGAGTACATGACGAAACTCTCGAACGGCCTGCAGGTCTTGCCGTCCGAAGACAGCATACCGTGGGAACACACATACGGGGTGAGTGCCGTTGAAGAGACAGAGTTGTTCGCAGCCGCCGTTATTTTCGGCGCAGGGGTTTGTGCCACCTAAAAATATGAAATAAATACATACCATATGTCCTTTTTGCAGTTAGAATTCACCTATTACGAGGATGGGATGAAAAGTTTCCAGCCCAAGTAAGAAAAAAGCAAAATACGGGTTAAAAACTACTATTATTTAATTACACTTTCTTAAAACATGAATATAGTCATTTAGTGTATTTTTTTCCGTAGGATTCAATAATCTAATCAGAAAAATATTTGAAACAAAAACAAAAGAGTTACAGCACGAGTGACGTATTTTTTAATTGAAATACCCCGTATATTTTTAAATTTAATTAAATGGGTTTATTTCCTGCGGTTCTGCTGCAATTGTCTAAAAACTGCATAATACTATAAGGATAGTTTTACCTGAAAAAACCTAACCACAAGTCACAGGTGCTTATTTGTCAAAGTCAATAATTTTAAAAATACGTTTATTACTTTTTGGAGTAGTTTTATAATGAGAACACTTATAACAAAAAATTATAATGGTACTAATAATTTAAATGTTCTATATGATCCCCGTTATTTTTGAAACATGATCTATAACCCCTCCTTAGCCTTTCTAAGCTCGCCGATATTATTTGAGGTTCTTGGTTAAAGACGATTAATTTCATTTACAATTTTTTCTCTCATTTCTTCCGTGTTTGTGTCCCATTTTGGTAAACGACATTCTTCAAGTGACCCCATAGAAAAGTGTCCAAAATTGTAATATCTGGACTATTAGGTGACCATCTAATAGTGCCATTACATCCAATCAAATGATTGTATCGGCGATTGAGATACTGCACAACTTGACGAACAGCATGGGGCGGCGCTCCGTCTTGTTGCCAAATTATCTTGCGATACAATTTGAGTGGCAATTCTTCTAAAATGTCCTCAATATCGTTTTCAAGAAGATTGAGATATCTTTCTCCAGTTAAGGATCCCTCATAGAATATTTGCCCGACAATTTTATTGTTAAGCACACCACACCAGACATGAAGAGAAGACCTCCCTTGGTATTTAATCCCCTGAAATTTCCTGGGATTTTGTCTTGCCCAGCTGTGCGTATTGCGTCGTCTCTACATTCCCAATGTAGTGAACGAAGCTTCATCCGTCCAAAGAATCGTTTGAAACAGGGTGGGAGCGTTATCTTGTTCATGAATGAAAATTTGGGAAACAAATTGAAAGCGAAGTTCCTTTTGTTCACATGTTAAATGCTGCACTGGAAGAACGTGATATGGAAGATACTTAAAATATTTCAGTGTTCTCTGAACCGTAGCATAGGTTACTCTTCTTCTTGCAGGGCCATACCTCAAGGCTCTAACTGCGTCAGTAATTGACTTCATGGGATACAAAGTAAAATAATTTTAAATAGCTCGATCCCGGTTTCTTTTTCTTATTGTAGTCCTTTTTCTAATATAAAACGATTTTGTTTCTTCGAATAAGACCTTCAGTTTTAAAATCTTTTTTACGGATATATTTCGGTGGAAATTTGCAACATATCTTCGCTCTGTTTCCCTGCCGTTTTCTCCACATTTATAATAGAGAGTTATAATTTGAAGCTGTTCTTCTGACAAAAACCTCATTATAAAACTACTCTAAAAAGTAATAAACGTATTTTTAAAATTCTTGACTTTGACAAATAAGCACCTGTGACCTGTGGCAGCCAGGTTTTTCAGGTGAATTTCCCTTTATAGATTATCATGCAGTTTTTAGACAACTGCAGCAGAACCCGGAAAAAACCCAAAACCCCATATTACCAATTCCTCAAAATTTCTCTATTATTGATATAAAAATATAGGGGTTTTCCCTTTAAAAATACGTCACTCGTGCTGTAACTCTTTTGTTTTTGTTTCAAATGTTTTTCTGATTAGATTATTAAATTCTAAGGAAAAAATACACGAAATGGCTATATTCGTTTTTTAAAAAAGTACAGGGAAGTTCAAAAATAAACCACAACTAACCTCAATACATTTATTCCATTGGTGATTTGACAAGTTTTTCAAAATAGGCCTTTGTGGCAGCAATCATGTCTAAATTCAAAGCAATTTTTACCAGCAAGATTTTTTTAAATTGGAAACACATGGAACTAGCGCCCTCTATGGGTTAGGCCGGAAACTTTTCATCCCATCTTCGTATATTGTTAACATCTACAGTAAAGCGCAGAGTACTGCGAACATAGGACAATCTTGGACGATTTTGGATTACCTAAAAACGCCCACGCATTGCTTATCGATCAATAATCTTCCAGCAAACAATTCAATACGTTTATTTTGAAATAATTCTTTAGTATCGAACGCTCGACAGCAATAGTTGTACAGTGTCGAATATTTACGACCAAAAGTTTTTTAATAAAATAATTATTATTAGTAATGGATGTTTACGAACTGAAAAGAAAATTAAAATATTTGAATGGTATCACCGTGGAAATCCTGTTAGGGGAATTAGGGAATTATTTTTTAAATTTTTATTTATAACTAAGCCGACTCCCACGATTTCCACTATTTACCGAGTCATTAAAAATTTTCCGCATTTGGTTGTTTAACTCCAAGAAAACATAAACATGATAGTGCCCCAGAAAAAAACCAGGAAAGGAAAATGAAAGAAATTATGGTAGTGACAAGTGTTATTAAAAATCCTACAGTTTCCATTAATACAATTTGCAGAACAGGTTGATTTGTGAAAAAGATCAGTGGGAAGAGTGCTGAAAAAAATTTATACCGCTCCTACAAAGTAAGAAAAACCCACGAAATTAACCCTGATGATCTTTTTTTAGACAAATACAATTTTTTAAAACTGTAATGGAAATGAAAATAACAATGCATTTATAAGAAACATTGTTTTTACTGATAAATCGGCATTTCCACTTCATGGTCTCACCCAACGATTTTTTCTCTGGGGTCACTAAAATCAAAATTTTTAGGGTTTTTCAAGAATAGGGCTATTAATCTACAAAATTACAATTACAAATTGAGAATTCTTTTAGGATTATTACCTTTAACATTCTAGCAAATATCAGAAAGGCGTTTTTATGACAATCTTGGAAATTTTGTGGCTCAAAAAGGTGGTTTATTTGAGCATCTTTGATAACTTGAAAGAGTTTTTGTATATTTTATGAATGCACATTAAATTTTTTTCTTAAGAATATCTTCTACGTTTCATTATTTATTAGAAAAATTTTTTTATTTTATTAGGAAAAACTTTTTGGGTTTTTTTTAAAACCGTAGCCAACGTTGCGGTCTCGTAAGCAACTAATTTTAAATTTATGGCTTATAAAAAAATCAGATCAAAATCGGTTGACGCTAGCTAGGCTCTTGTTACTTGCCTACAAACACTGCATCCTCTAACTGAAAATAAAAACGTAGTACAACTAAACTGAGCAGATAATTCTTCCGAATTTATCACCGCATTCCATCCCAACCAAAAATAAGCCAACTAAGGAAACGAGACGGAAATTGAAATGCAAGCCACAAGATTATTATTGGTATTTTAGAATTTGGGGTTTATCCCAAAAACGTCCAGGAGCCTCCTATGTTCGCAGTACGGTGCGCTTTACTGTATATAGTGTGTATTTAAAATCATTTTTAAATGCAACATTTTTTGTTAAATAAACCAGTTTTACCAGCAAAAAAAAATGTAAAATACAATCCTATTTGTTACCTTGTTTTTTATTCGAATAAATATGTATATCTTTTAGGGAATCCCCCAAATCTTGTTCCAGTACAGTTACATCGGATAGATTACTGATCGGCGCCTTCCTAATGCTGCCCTTATCTTTAGAGGCGTCCAGCCAATAGAGGGTGTCCTCGAAGAAAGTGAGGCTTACAGGTTTTTCCAAAGTAAGATTATTTAATAAAACCTGAAAATCATTAAAAAAAATATTTTAAAATGAAGGCACACTTGTTTGAGGAACAATATCTTGCTGCGAGTCTGCGAGCAGTGTGCGCTTGGGAGTGGGACATATTTGGTCATTGGTTCTTAAATTTTTCTGTTTAGTTTTAATTTAATGAAAAAACCATGAATAACGAAACCACTAACTTCAAAGTTAGTAAATAAAAAATGGAAAGGACGTGGAATAGTATGATTTTGGCATGACGATATACTAATTTTTTGCATACTCACCGAGTGATTTCCGCCATCGTACTTAATTCTCTCGATAGTCACTGACGCCGAATCGCAAAAATATATTTGCTCGTTTTTGGAATCCAACGTGATATCGGAGAATTTTTTCGGTTTATTCAATAAAACCCTCCTGTTCTGACCGTCCAAGGTTGCTATTTCAAGTCTACAAAAGAATATTTACAACGAAATCATTACAATCTTTATTTTCTTGAATGAAAATATATTGCTTTCAAGTATATATATATATATATATATATATATATATATATATATATATATATATATATATATATATATATATATATATATATATATATATATATATATATATATATGAGTTGTTTTCATTCCGGGAGTATATCCGTTTGTCATTAGTTTTCCTTAAAGTGAGAAATCACCCTACCCTACATCAAAGTCACCACAGACAAAATAGGAAGACTCCTACAAGAAAACATAATATTTCCACAGTCTACAAACCCCAACAAACCATTGGATCCATATAAGAAATCAAGGACAAAATAAAACTAGAGAACCAAGGAGTCTACAGCATCGCATGCGGTACCTGTCAACAAACCTACATAGGACAAACAAACAGAAGAATTTCGGCTAGACTGGAAGAGCATAAATTAGCAATTCGTAACAAGCAAATGACTTCTGCCTTGTTTCAACACCACCTAGAAACAGGACACCAAATAGACTTCGACAGCTGCAAACAGGTGGCCAACGTAAACCATTTCAAGACAAGGCTAATCCGTGAAGCCATAGAAATTCAAAAAGTGGAGGACTCAACAAAAGACGACTCTCTGCACTATTACAACGTGGAAGACAATTTGCCCAAACAAATCCTGAAACACCAACAACCAGTGATGACGCGACACGCTTGGATGCACCCACCTCAGACCTGAGACCAACCATGCGTTACAACCTTCGCTCAAGGAACCGTATAAAGGGATACTGCAGAAGATAACCTCAGTCAATCTTCTGACACCAGTTAGACAGCATTGAAAATGCCAAGTGCGATCTTGGCAGAAACGTCTACCAAACTTCCGCAAGGAAAACTAATGACAAACGGATATACTCGGAATGAAAACAACTCATTCATCTATCCGTGAAACTCTAAGAACTAACATATATATATATATATATATATATATATATATATATATATATATATATATATATATATATATATATATATATTTCATTGGAGTTTATTTAACTTACAGAATCTTATTTTGACGTATTATTAAAATTCGAGTAAATTATTATTATTTATTAATTAAATTAAATTAATTTAGAGAAAAACCTTTAAATGTTAAATAAACGTAATTTTTAATTTTGGCTAACATTTACGTAACTTCAACCAATTTTTAGGTAATAATTAACACATTATTAGAAACTCTAATGTCAATAAATTGTTTTCGTAACCACCTACCCTTTTTATCCAGTGATATTACTATCAGGAAATAGATGCCAAAATGAGTTTTTAGCGAATAACTTTTAACGTGTTAGAATTTCGATACGGTTATAATTAGAAAAATGTTTGTTTTTTAATTCTTCATCTAACGACCTAATAATATACGGGGCTCATATTTAAAATAAAGAAAAATAAAGTGCTTTTAAATTTGAAGAATTTGACACTACATTTTGGACACCCTGTACAGTTCAGATTAACCAAACATGACCTAAGCGACTGATATTACGTTACTTAATAAGTTCCTTGTTTAGTTCTATTAATCAAGCACTATTGGTATTTTTATTCATTTTTAAATTCAATGGTGCAAAACAGTTTGCACATATTTCATTTTTTTCTCTGACATTACTAAACAGATGTTGACAAAATTTTAAGAGGAATATAAATGACCACAAAGAGGTACCCTAAACATACAAAAAATACAGGGCATTCCATTTAAAAAAATGCTGTGTGACGTCACACTTTTTGTGACCACCCTGTATAACCAAAATTATTTTCCTGAAAATGCACTGTGTGTTAAGAAACGCCTGCAAATATGAAAATTTTACAGTTATAGGCCCATAAGACGGGAGGTGAGCTGCAGGATCCTGTATATATAGCATATATATATATATATATATATATATATATATATATATATATATATATATATATATATATATATATATATATATATATATATATATATAAAAGCTTATTCGAGAACTTCTTTTTAATTAATATCTTTTAGTTTGGATGTTTTCTTGGGATTTTGGTTCACTGTATGAGACAAAATTTAAAAACTTTTTGTTTTTTGCTCCGTTTATTAACGTTTTGAATGGATTTCCCGAGCCTTTTCAAACTAACAACTACAACAAGAGATAATATTTTTGTCAAAATGCAATATTTTTCGAGTTATAATCGAAAAAAAATCGAATTTTCAGGATTTTTACAAAGTATCGGGAGAAAATTGATTTTTTTTTTTGTTTTTTTATTTTTTGCAAATTTTAAGCGATTTATGATGCAAATAAATAATTTATATTTAAAAAAAAAAACGAAAATCACATTAATAAAAAAAACCTATTTTGGACTGAAATTTTTTGTCAAAATTACATTTTCGTTTATATCTTCTTTATTATCTATCCTGTTAAAAATTTTCATGTAACTTTTTATATAGATAATTTAGAAAGCTTTACTTTTTATTTTATAATTTTTTTTTGTATCTCTTATAGTTTATATAGTCGTAGTCCAAAAATTCCGTGCTAGCAGGTTTCTGCCAGTAAATGTATCGTATCGTTTTTTTGAGTTTCTCTCGACTTTTTGCTGTTTGACCCCCAATTTTAAATCTGCCAAAAAATATAAGTCGATATTCCTAAAATATAAGAGCAATATATTTTCATTTCAAAAAATAAAAGCCCTTCATTATCGAAACCAAAAAAAAAACTTCTTACCTATTTTGTCCCGCCCAAACAAACACTCCTTTAACCGGATCCAAGGCGATCGCGTTCGGTTTGGTGGTGTCGTTCGACAGCAAAACGTGCTCTTTAGTTCCATCCACCCGAGCTACACTTATGGTACCTCGTTTCGAATCGCACCAGTACAGGTTCTGGGCGACCCAATCGACCGCCAGACAGGTAAGCCAATCGACCGGCATGTTGTCGATTATTTCGTTTTGGTCTTAGAGGTTCTTTCGGTACCTGTAACAAAATAATATTCAGTGGGGTACTCGCCAAAAAATGTTAGCGCTTTATGTCAATATAGGGTGATTCCCAAGTAATAGGTTAAAAAAACGCGTTAATTTGAGATTAAGCTTCTAAACATATGAGCGATAGCTCGTTGGATTTCGAATGATGCCTAGAAAATGTATTTGAAGGATTTTTTCCGCGCAAAAAATTGCAAAAGTTGTTGAAATGTTGAAAAAGGGTTTTTGTTTTTTGTTAATAACTCGGAAACTATTATTAATTAAAGATTTAAAAAAAGCTCGTTTAAGAAAAGGGAATTTCCAATAAAAAATTCCCAACTCCTGGAGTTCTTATATGTCCATTGTTTATAATTTTAATTAAACACTGAAAAGGGTGTTCCACGCGACTACTAACACTATACACGGAGATTCATGAGGAAATGTCAATACTTCAGGTACGTAGTCAGGGTCCAAAAATAAACATAAAAGTTTATACACATACCGGGTGGTGCATCGCCAAACTGGCCATAGAAATCCCATGTAAATTTTGATACGTTGAAATATTGGCTCCCCTATTGAATTTACAACAAAATTGTATTAGACTATTTTGAAGACGTTGATAAGATTAGCTTACATTCTTAATTTCTTTTTTTCTGATAAGGCAATTAAAAAATATTTAAGAAAAACTATTTGTTCTCTACGTTTTCTTAAGACACATTCCAAGTAAGCAACAGTTCAAAATATCGTTCATAAGTTTGAATCAAAGGTACTGTTATTAATAAATGCAACTGCTTGAGCGAAATAATAATGTACTCGATGGAAGAGCTCAAGAAAATAATGACGATTTAGATGTTTTATTCATGTAGAAGAAAATAAAGGAATTAGCACCAGGCTTCTTGGCAAAGTTGTAGGAAAGGATCACAGTACAGTACTACGCAAATTAAAGAAATATAAATATCATCCGTACAAATATCAAAGACATCAGGAAATTAAGGGAAGGCGTGAGATCCGAAGAGCAGATTTGGCGAATAAAGATGGGGACTTCTTAAGCAATATTTTTTTTAGTGACAAAATACCTTAAATTAAACAATGAACCAAACGTTCAAAACATCAGATACTGGAGCAAAGAAAATAAACACAGATTTGTATTTACAAGGACTCAATACCCTTAAAAGGTAAACGTTTGGGCGGGTATATTTGGACATCGGATTATTGGATCTTTTTTTTAATCACAATTTGGGAACAGAAACTTTTTTAGAACTATTACAAAATCAAGTGGAGGCGGCGGTTTCAAATGAATGGTTGTTCTGCACACAATTCACGAGAAGTAAGGGAATATGTTCAAAATGTTCTCAATGGACTCACAATAGGACCAAATTACACCATAAATTGGCCAGCTAGGTCTCCTGGTCTTTCGCCAAACGACTTCTTCCTTTGGGGTCACATTAAAAATGAAAAAAATGATATTTATACAAATTTGAGGAATAAAAATTTAGAAGAATTAAAAGTTTCAATTTCAGCGGCGTGCGATCGACTATCGGCATTTCAACTTCATAATGTAAGAACTGAATTTTATAACCGTTTAGGATATTGTAGCAGTAAACGGAGATCTGTTTGAGCATCTAATTAAAAACATTAGCTTTTAGTTTCAATGTGTTGTGTTAAAACGTATTTTTAGACAGTTTTTAAGTGTGTTTTTCACTTTCCTATAAAAATTGTTCAATTATGTAGAAATCTCATTATTAGTTCAATGTAATTACTTGTATTTATTAAATGATTTCAACCATTATTTTCTCTTTAATACTGTAAAACATGTTGAAATAACTAATGCAAAGTAAAACGTGAATTAAAAAAATTGACAAGACATTTTATTTATTACTGGTGGATTTATTAAGGTATGTAGCAGGTATTGGGAAAGATTTTACAAATAGTTTTTCTTAAATAACTTTTTAAATTTCCTTATCGAAAAACCCCAAATTTAGTATGTGAGCTAATCTTATGAACGTCTTCAAAATGGGGCTAATCAATTTTGTTTAAAAACCCAAAAGGGGAGCCAATATTTCAATGTATCAAAATTTTCATGGGATTTCCTATGGCCCTAGCACCACCCGGTATTTCCCAAAAACCTTCCTTTCCGAAAAACAGGGTTTTAAAGTTTTTATAAAATTTTTCTATTTTTTAAATTAAATTATAAAACCTAGCTTTTATTTTTCTAAACATAATTTAAGAACAATAATTTTATTCAAAATCAAAATACATATTGCTTAATTATACATTTTGTTTTATATATTTTTTTTAATGTTGCTATAATAATATTAGATGCGTCGTAATTTTTTTAAATCCAAATATCTCGAAATCGGTTGCCCATATCAACTTTCAACATGTATACCTTTTTGACGTAAAAATGACAAAACAATTATTTAATTTACCTAAAAATGTAATACAGTGCCGTACCAAAAAGTTGTGATTGTTCAAAATAGTAAAAAGGCGTGTAGGTGGCACCCCCTACAAGTTAAAGCCGTACTAAGATTAGATTCGAATCCGTCATACCAAAAAATCCCCGGATACCAATTTTTACTCCAAAATTTACATTATCATAGATTTTATTTAAAAAATAGAAAAATTAAATAAAAACTTTAGCGCCTTGTATCTCGGAAACGAAAGCCTTGCGGACCCATATTTGTATAGACTTTTTTGTTTATTTTTTGACCCTGTATATATTTTTTGATTAATAAACATTAATTACAAAATTAGAAACAAATTAGGATGTTCCTGAATAAATAAATCACCGTTGAAAACTAGTTTTAAAGTTTATTTTTTAATAAATACGGATATTTTTATTTAACAAACGGAGATACCCTATAAAAGTCTCGAAAATGGGACACCCTGTAAAAAAATATTTTCAGTTTTTATTACCATACCATCTCTCTTTATTTTCGTGACTTGTCCATGATCCGTATCAGCCCAAAATATCAGATCTTGATCAGCGATGAAATCAATGGAAGAAGCGCTGGAAACCTAAAAAAATAGATATACAATTCAATCCAAAGATGTTTTAGAGGTTATTAAGAGATAAGGACATAAGTGATAAATGTAGAACTGGGGATAGCTACAGGTTACAAATAATGCCAAGCAGAGGCAGCTGGGGGTGAGGGGTCCGAAAATAAAAACATGGTGTTCAAAAAATGTACCGCCAAATTTAAGGAGGTAATTCCTGATTACAAAATATTTTTAAAAAATTCTACAGGGTGTTCGGCACATGAGTAGACATACGTAAATCTGAGATGGGTGGGGCCGTCAGCTATACGGTCCACCCAGATATTTTGACCAGAGACCTAAGAATTTTTTTCTAGAATTTTTTAATTTTTTTTCCAAAATTTTCAATTCCTTAATTTTAAACTGAAATAACTTTTAGACAAATCATGAAACTGAACATTTTTATTTAATTTTAATCTAGAATAATACTAGAATAATAAAAATTTAATAATTGGGGCTCTTGACAGCTACAAGGAAAAATATGGGCCCTCAAACCACAAAAAAACAGAGGTAAAACAATTCTAAGAGCCAACTTTGCATTGCATTAAAATAAAACTAGAAATGATTGAGTATTTCTAATTAGACAAAAACATCTTTAATTCATGCCCTTTCAAACGATATAGTCCAGTAAATGAAGGGACAAAGCTGTAAATAAATCTGTATAGTTTTTCCTTGTGACGCATTTTTTAGGACCTCGGGGATGCTTACTAGCGAAAAAAAGTTTATTAACAGGTGGGAAAGGGCTAAAAATAGCCCCTCAAGGCCCGAAAAATGAATTTTCCGCTAATATCTGCCAAAATATGCCAATTGGAGAATTTTTATTTAGACAAAAAATTAAAGATCGCCTTTTAATCTACAAAAATGGTCCTTATAATTTTTTTCCGGAAAATCGATAGTTTTCGAGGTAACGGGACCCAAAAGTCCCCTCATATCAGCTGCCACTCTACCGCTAGAATGCCGCTATCTTCATGGATTCACTTATAAGCGGGCGGACGAATTGTTCCATTACTCGGGCAATAATGTACATTTTTTAATCATTTAAAATTCATCGGAATGGAAAAACTCGTATCTATCACTGCATATGAGTTTGGGTCCATTCTGATTTTTCTAGAATATTAGAAAAAGCGGTGAAAGTTTTTTTTTTACAATATTTTGAGAGTATCTCATTAATTTATAGTTATTTACATTACAAGATGCGAAAGTTTACTTTTTGGCTTCGCCTCGGCCATTTAAAACCTCCGAACATTTGAAAGGCCTTTTGCATCGTGTAATGTATTATATTTTTTTTGCTACTGTTCTTGTATCCCTAATTTAATAATCATTAACATCGTTTTAATAGAAATATCAGAGATTTTGAAATTTTACCTGTTAAAAATTAATCCATAGCAACACATTTATTGTTGACATTGTCTGTCATCAGCACTTGTCAAATTTTGAATTATTGTTAATTTAGGTAATTATTGCATATACGGTTTTCTTCTATTTTTGGATTATATGGTAAAATTTTTATATAGTCATATTCCAGTGTCCTTAGGGATTGCAAGTATACTACCGGAGAAGAGAAATTATGTGTTTTAGTATTTTTTATTTTAATTTGAAAATTTAAAATTGCCATTGATATTCTCCATATAATGCGAAAACTCCCCATTATGACAAGGAACGTCAGCGTGCAGTGTTGCCAAATCAGGGTCTTTTCGAATACGTTCCCGCATTTTCACGTCTGAAATATAATTGGAAAAATAAAAAGCCCTTTAACTAACCAAAATTAACCATGACCAACTGTTTAGACAAATTCAAAAGGCCCCCAGTCGGTCATGGTTGGGTTTTTTGTAAAAACAGCTTTTTTTTTATCCCCAAATTTTATTTTAGACAGAACCAGAATATCAAAATTTGATGGCCGAAAATTATTAAGTCCGGCAACACTGTTGACGAGAATGTGATGTTGGCGTATTTTCAAGAAAAATCCGAGTCTTTATCACCACCAACCCTCCCGGTCTGTATATTACATGCTCAAGTTAACAATTTCCGTAAACAAAAATCAAGATATTTCGAAGTTCAAGAAACTAGTTGCTTTTATTAAAAGGAAAAAAGATGGTTATGAGGCAAAAGTCAAAAATTTTTAAAAAGAAGAAATCATAAAGTTTTTACTTAACGCGCCTGATCAAGTTACTTAGCAATGAAAGTAATAGCCATTATGGGGGGTGGCTGGGGCATGCCGGACAGACGAAATATACAGAATAAAGCTAAGTGATGTGAAATAAGAAATGACGTGGCTATAGTAAAAATAGTGGAGTCTAAAAATAAAATTAAAAGAAACTTTGTAATAACCAACGATGAAGGCTCAGTTCCTTATGTCAGATTTCTACAGGAATATATTAAGCTGAGACCAAGGAATGCTCTAGATGAGCGTTTATTGTATCGTTATGAAGGAAAGGGAAATGTGTTAATCAAGTAATTGGAAAGCACACTATTTCAAATGTACCTAAAAAATTGCGAAGTTTTTTGAATCTTGAAGACATCAGTAGATACACTGGCCATTCTTTTAGAAGAACGTCAACTATGTTCCTTGCCAATGCTTCGGATGTCGATATTTTGGACTTAAAAAGGCTTGGAGGTTGGAAGCCTTCTTCTGTTGCGGAGGAATATATTGCTGAATCCTATAGTAATAAGGTGGAAATTTAAAAGAAGATTTTACACGAAATTCCTACCAATATTTCCTCAATAAGTAACAGTGAAAATATGAATATTAACGTAGTTAAATTGATAACGATACCCCAACAACAAATTTAAAAACTGTTAATTCAAGTATTATTCCTCCAATTTCTTTTGCTAATTCTCAAATTGCACTATTATTTTTAATGTTAGTACATAACCTATTTTTTTAAAAATATTTTGTCATAAATTAGTTACTTTTTATAAATAAATTCTAATTTTTCCCCCAAAGCATATTTTCTTTTTTTCTCTTATTTTTTTGTCCAGGCGCTGAAAATTTCTTTCGAGGCTTAGCAACCATTATCATTCGCGTTGCTAGGACCACAAAGTTTTCTTATTTATACAGCAGTAGAAAAATGATATTTTTTGAAAAAATGGTTTGTTATTAACATTTCTTTTTTATAATGACACTTAACAAGTGTTCAATGATCCCAGAAAATTTCCTTCAACATCTTTCTTGCGTTTTGATATAAAATTGTTTTGCCCATCTGCATTTTTAGCCGTTTCTGGCTGTCTATCCAGTGTGGAATGTTATGGATTTTTCGACGACCGTTTTTGGCAAAAAATATTGGTGTGGCGAAATGGTGGGGACCATTTTTTTAGATTTCGAGGTGATCTTCATTTTTTGTCTAAACAAAAATTCTCTAATTCGCATATTTTGGCGGATATTCGCGGCAAACTCATTTTTGGGACTTTATGGGGCCATTTTAAGCGGGTTCCCACGTCGAAATCGCTTTGGGTACTTTTACGTCTTTAGTTACTGGACTAAGATGCAATAACCACAATTTGCTTAAATACAGCGAGAGTTATTTGTAAACTTTATCAAAAGTAGAATTTCGTAAAAAAAGACCCACCTTGATAAAGTTGACAAATAACTCTTGCTGCATTTAAGCAAATTGTGGTTATTGCATATCGTTTGAAAGGGCAGGAACTGAAGATGTTTTTGACTAATTAGAAACACTCGATCATTTCTACTCATGTAATGTGCACTCTATATAAACTTTTTTAAAGTTTTTTTTTTAACTTGTACAGTTTTATTCATTAAAAAAAGCGTACACGAATTAGAAAGATAGGCAAGTTTTGCCATATTTGCCTAAAACCGTCAAATGATTGTTTATTGGAAGTTATCACACGAAAGGGGATTATCAAAAATGCAAACCACTGGCGTCGGTGTAATTCATTTTAAATGCATGATGGTAACGTTTGATAAACATTGACAAAAAAAATAAAAATGCCTCGTCAGTTGTCTGAAGTTGAAAGGCTCAAATTGTATCAAAAATCGAGGAAGAATGGTCAATCCGTACTGTAGCGCAGTTGTATAATACAAATAAAAAAACTATACTGAAAATTAAGCAACGCTGGGAACAAGAAGATTCCCTAAGGGAGAATATTGGTTGAGGTCGTCCCAAACTTTCCAACCCTGAACAGGATGCTGTTTGTTTTTGGTATTTAAGAAATAATCCATTTGCAACTGCAAGGGATGCTGTTATTAATACAGCATTTCCTGCCTCCCAACCAAGCAGGAGAGTAAAGGAATCTGAACTAAAATGTCGCCCAGCTGCGAAAAAAATGTTTCTTAACGAAGAACGGCGACAATCAAGGATTATTTTTGCTTTAAATTACATATACCGCAATCCTCAATTTTGGAACAGGGTCATTTTTACTGATGAAAAGACGTTCTAGTCGACTTATAACGGCCAAATTCGTGTTTACCGTCCAAACAATACCAGGTTTGAAGAGTGATATACTAACCCCCTCACTTCTAGACATGGGTGTTTTTCTGTAAATGTATGGGGCTGGATAAGTGTTCATGGACCTGGTGTTTGCTGGTGAATAGAAGGAAAATTTAATGCCGGAAATTACATTAACATTTTAGAAAACATATTGTTACCAACTGCTGAGCAAATATATCCCAATAATACATTCATATTTCAACAAGATAATTGTCCAGTCCATACGGCCAATGCTGTAACCCACTGGTTTCAAACCCATAATTTGGGAAATGCTGCCTTGGGTCGCTTATAGTCCCGATATCAATTCAATCGAAAATATTTGGGGTATAATAGTAAAAAAAATATATAATCGGAATTTAAGGCCACAAAATTTAGAAGATTTATGGGAAATAATACATGTGTGCTGGAAGAGCCCATCCCAAAAATTGTATCAAATATAATTCAGTCAATTCCGAATAGACTGGCTCAAGTAATAGAAAAACAGGGATATATGACCAAATATTAAAATTTAATTTATTCTTGTTAATCGTTTTTTGTTTCTATTGTAATTTTTATAAAATTGTTTGTTAATTTTTTTATGAATACAACTGTACATCGTTTATATAAATTGGTTTTCTTTATTTTAATGATGTCACACCAATGGATGACATTTTCCATAACCTTCATCATCTAATTACCTCAAATAGAGAAACATTGACATCAGCCGGTTTTACACAAATATGACGAAGGTGGCTCTCGCTTTAATTCTTGTACGCCTTTTTTATGAATATAACTGTACTTGTACTTGTTTTTACGTATTTTCGTATACACTTACCCTGGAAATAGGTCCCAACACTTTGGTTTCATTCGAGCCATTCATAGGTCGCCCTTGCAACTCCCAATTCAGTGAAAAAAATATAAAATCTCCGACGCTTAATTTACGGAAGTTGTTTGGGTCCTCCACGTAACCTAACAACAAAACAAAATCGTTTATTACTTCTTCGTTCAATAAAATACGTTTTCCATTTCCTTTTTTTTAATATAAAAACAACTAAAAGGCGAAGGAAATTAAATCTGGCTAACAGGGTGGCCAATGCAACAATTCATGCTTTATTTTACTAATTTAGTCTTCTTTTCTTTTTGTACGCGCAAAGCGTACATATACAGGGTGTCACGAAACTAACACTATCTGATAATCTCACCTGTAGCACATTTACACTTATAAGATATGGATCCCCTTGGCAGGCACAAATGCTGACAGCCTGTTTTTTTGTCTTGACACGGATGACGACCTGAAAGCACAAAAAAATATATAAATTTAACAATAAACATTAACACTAAAAACAAATACAAATATATTTTATAGGAATCGTCCTCCGAACTAACCTGTCTGTTCCGTCGCGTCATAAATCCTCAAAGCCAGTACGCCACTGGTGCCGTTCCTCAAAGAAGTAATGGAATTATTCTGTCCGACAACCTTATCAGCGACGTAGATCGACTGATCGGCGTCGTCGGCGTAATAGACTTTGTCTTTGTACACCGTGATCGCTGTCACTGTCACGTTCGAGGGAAGATTAAGTTTTACGACATTCGTTCCGTCCAAGTTTGAGTACATTACTTCGTAGCCGCTAACCCAATACAATCTAGAAAATGATTTTTTTTGTAAAAAAATCTAAAAAATTTGTAAATAATGACATATGTCAAAAAGAATATTGTTGCTTCAGAATAATAGTGAGGCAATTTAAAATTTTTGTTTTTTTTCGATATACTGATAAGGTTTTTTCTGATAATATACTCGGAAAAGATAAGATGCTATTCGTTACCCTCCTATAGAGTTTGTCTTGCTATAATAACTTTGACCTAAGTTCAGAATAATAGAGAGATAACATTAAATATCTTCAAAACGAACTTGAAAAATTTTTATACTCCAAAGAATTATACAAAGACATTTTAAAATGTTTTCGTATTACACGAAAACTTTTAGAAATCGTTTTAAGTTGTCTTCAGTTTAAGTTGCTCGGATGTCATAAACTGTAAAGAAAGTTATTAAAATGTTTCTTTTAAAGAAATAAAAATAAAAAAGAAACTAATTAAATTTTCAAAGATCCAGCAGGCTTATAACAAAAAACAGCCAGAAAACCAAAAATAACCTACGAGAAAAAGGAACCTTTACTTTATTATCGCATTTTTCGCATTATCAAAAGCAATAAAAAGTTTGTTTTTCAAATTAAGGATTTACAAAAGTTTATTTATATACTTCAAGTCCAAAATTTCTGTCAATGGCGCATCGCTCGCCTTTAGAGTGCCCCGGGTTGTGTGGGGTCAGGGGAATCAATTCCAGTGGCGTGTGCATTTCCGAAAATAAATGATAAAATTTCGTCAAAACATGAAAATATTTTTTACAAGCAAAAGTTATTTTCCCACATTTTCATCAACCCTTTAAATTAGTAACAAGCTTATATTATTTTGGTATTATTCGGATTAATGAAAAATATAATTTTTTTGCTTAATTTTGCACACCTCCTATTTTGAGGTCATAGAACACAAATTTAAGTTTTTTTGGCGATTTCTCAACGTTTTTCAAAAAAAAAAAAATACATTTTTTACTTTAATTTTACCTTTTCCGATTTTATTTTGCTACACGAAAAATATAATAAAATTTTAGCCTTAACATAAATTAAAAAAGATGTAAAAACAGAACGTTAGACCATCTATGTTACACCGACTTGCCAATTCACCACCGATCTTGCAAATTCAATATTAAATACGATATTTACACACATTGCTTCATCAAAAATAACCACTATATAAGAAACACGAAAGCCCTAAGATCATCATATTTCGAGTTCCATATTTAGGATTTCCATATCGAGGATATTTTTGATCAAACATTGCGGGCCGAGCGAAGCAAGGTTTGCATACCTTATAAAAATGTCATAAAAAAAACTATTACAACTTGCCAAGATGACAACATTTTTAGAATTTCGGACGTAAACGTGTTACCTACTTTTTATTGAAAATTAAGGTTTTTTCCGTACTTTTTGAGTGATTTTTTTAATATTAAAATGGTATGAGTTTTTTAAATGTTTTCGTGCAAATGACATAATTTTTTTTGTCGTAAAATGGAATTAAACAACTCAATTATTATTCTTTTGAAGTTCTAGAAGAGGCGGCCAAAAAAAAAACAGCTTCTGATTCATGTTTAACAATGGGAAAGTAGAGAGTGTGCAAAAAAAATCGCATTTCCAGTATCCGAATAATTACTAATATTGTTTATTTGCCTTTTAAAACTCAGAAAAAATATCTCTGCAGCATCCAAAGTGGTTAGTTCTGGATTTCGTTCCCGAATACCATGGTAAACATTTTTAACCATTATTCGTTCTTTTAACGTTAACTGAGTTTTTTTTGTAGGCGGATAACTAGTTAAAGGTTGGTTAATATTCATTGTTTACTGAATTAAATGCACTTAACAACACTTAATCTATGTATACAATTATATACACTATAATAAAATTGGCACAAAACAATATCTATATAGTTACCACTATTACTAGAAATTTACAATATTTTCAAAATACCCTGTATAGCAATTAAAATTTAAACTCACAAAATCTGCCCATAATCAATAATAACTAAATAAAATCATCGAACAGCACGAAAACCCTGTCGATACGCTTATTTTCATGTCTGTTCAAGTTGTAAACTAAAGAATGTGAGTTGCCTCTTTTATTGTCTTCTCGATAACAATGATTTCAATACTTATTGGCGTGCTATTTTAAGTGCGATCGCTGGCTGGTAACTTATTTTCGCGAATTATGACAACGTGGCGATGAACCTTTTGGCCGGTTCACTGTTATTTAAGCGGAAAAGTATATCATAGGCTTAAAAATCATTTACTGGTGTTAGATTTTTATTCAGCCGCTTCTTCGGTTGGGTGGCCGGTATTAAATGAGTCATTGACAGAAATTTTGGACTTTAGGTATAGTTATTTTTCAGAACCATAGAAAATTTTCTTTTTTTTATTTACAACTTAATTGGTAATAAAACCATTTTTTTGATAACCCTAAATTTAAAAAAATCTGGTGATGTTTATTAATTTTTTTCTTTAATAAAAAAGTTTTTTTTTATAAAAATATAACATGCTAATATTATTTTTAAGTTCCCTTCACGGTTTTTTAAAAATACTAAAACAACTTACACAAAAAAGGGTAAATTGTAAAGGGAACTCTTTTTTTGTGTAAAACCCGGTAAATAAAAAACGAGGACATTTAATTTTGTGTTGTCGTCTTTTCGGTATAAAAGTGAGACAAGTTATACTCTCAGTAAAAACAAAAAAAATAGTACACTTAAATTAATAGTTTTTAGTACATTGTTACTATTAGTAAATACTTATTATATGCAATAAAGTTCACTTCTATATTTCTAATGGTTTTCGAAATACGCTATTTTTAATGTTAAAATGCCCAATATCTCTTAACTGGCCTTTTGGTACAGTAACTGAAGACCTGGAAGTACCCAAAGCTGTAAATAAATCTGTACAGTTTTCATTTGTGGCGCAATTCTTATGTCTTCGCGGATGCTTCCCAGCGAGAAAAAGTTCATCACGATTCTGACGTGGGATCTCGCTGAAAATGGCCCCCCCAAAGTCCCAAAAATAAGTTTCCCGCGAATATCTGCCAAAATATGCCAATTAGAGAATTTTTGTTTAAACAAAAAATGAAGATGGCCTCGAAATCTACAAAAATGATCCTTACTATTTTTTTCGTAGCACCAATATTTTTCGCAAAAACAGCCGTCGAAAAATTCATAACATACAGATTTTCTAGAACTCCGGAAACGGGTAAAAAATGCAGATGGAAAAACAATTTTCTGGGATCATTGAACACTTGCTAAGGCCTCATTATAAAAAAGAAATTTCAAAAACAAAACAATTTTTAAAAAATATTAATAAATTAATGAGATACTCTCAAAATATTGTGAATAAAAACTTTGACAGCTTTTTTTAATATTCTACAAAGTCAAAATGGACCCATATGCAATAATAGGTACGGGTTTTCCCATTCCGATCAACTTTGAATGATTAAAAAATGTACATTATTGCCCGAGTAATGGAACAATTCGTCCGCCCGTTTATAAGTGAATCCATGAAGATAGCGGCATTCTAGCGGTAGGGCGTCAGCTGAAATAAAGGCACTTTTGGCTCCCGTTATCTCAAAAACTATCGATTTTTCGGAAAAAATTATAAGTATCATTTTTGTAGATTATAAGGCGATTTTTATTTTTTGTTTAAACAAAATTCTCCAATTCGCATATTTGGGCAGATTGGAGACGCGGACATTAAGGGCAATTTTCAACCTTTCCTACCTGTTAATGTTGATAATTTTTTTTCGCCCGAAAGCATCCCCAAAGAATGCGCCACAAGGGAAAAATGTACAGATTTATTTACAGCTTTGTCTCTTCATTTACTGGACTATTTTTTATTTATCTGGAGCGAAGATATCTGTCAAAATTAAGATCTACTTGAAATGTCATATTGCAAATTTACAAAAACCCTGTCACACTGTTGTAAAAAAGCAATAAACAAAGAAGATGAGGAGTTTTTTACGTAATTTTTTAGGATCTTTTAGATTTTTTCTAGGAGTTCCATATTCAGCCAAAAAGAACATCATACTATAATAGTGACACATCGCCTTAAATTTCGTTGAGTTCGGTTTAATAGTTTTTGCATAATAATTTATGAAGTAGATTCTAGAATATTAAACTTGGACCTTTGATTTTTTTTTACATATACTAACTAGAGATCTTAAGCTTTTTTTTTTAAAAATCGGATTATTTGGGAGTCCTCAGAAATTGTTTAAAGTTGTAAAACAAATTTTGGTTATAAACAAATTAATTGTTTCCACAAATTTCTGACGAAAAATTTCACTGAAAATATGGTTTAAAAGTACTTGACTTCTTCTATTATATCGAATTCATCAATCGGCTGATTGATGAATTCGATATTATAATAAAAACATAAATTTATACCTGTCAGATTCTAAGTCTACAACTAAACTCTTCGACTCGATACTCAAATTTAATACCCTAAAAAAATATTTAGTGTGACGCCGAGCGCGCAAACAAAAATGTCGCTCGGAGGCATATTTTCAGCGTTAAATTAAAATTATAAATAATGGAGATAGAACTTCTGAGTTAAGACTTTTTTATCGGAAATTTTCTCCTTTTCAAGATTCTTTTTTGCAATTTCTGCTATCTCTTACGGTTATGAGTTATAATAATTGCAATTTTTATTGGCAAAAAAATTCTCAAACCGCTTTTCTCAGATTTGCATAACACGTCGAATGAGCTGTCGTTCATTTATTTCGAAGCCTTCTTACTATTTTTCGCAGGAAATACATTTTTCAATTAGACTAATAGATCAAGATTTATCTGTTTTTAATTGAATGTACGAGATGGTTGTTTCTTTGGAAAACCTTCAAAAAGATGTATAGAAATTTGGTAAAATTAAAACTTTTTGGTAATTTTTTAATCCGATCGCAGCAAAAATTTATAAAAAAGCGAAATTTGGAATAAAACTATTAAAATAGTTATTTACCTAACAAGTGCGGAAACTGATACTTTTGCGCACGCGACTGCAGTCGGTGCAGACGGGTAAGCCGTCAAGGGTGGAAAAGACACTTTCCGTAGGTGCAACATTTTTTCTACGAGTGTGTGGAAAAAGTCCAACTAAACAACCACTAGATAATACTTATTTTTACCATTACTACTTATTATTATTAACAACATTAATCGTAAAAGAACAGTTGGTAGCATTTTGCAAATGAATCGCAGAGGCAAGTTATTGTGGGTAAGTTGCGGAGTTACAGGTAACAGAGACACATTGTTGCTTGCTAGAAAAGGGGGCAAGGGGGCCTTTTGAGTGCGTTTTGCTATGTTCAAAGGTAGATTAATTTTGGGATAATATTTTGTTTGATAAGTCCTTCTTAAACTTGTAGATTTTTTGTAGCCTTCGCAACAGATGATGACTTCCAACCTCCAATTTTTTTAATTTTCAATGCCTTCACCAGAATTAGCTAACATTGTAGCTGAGGAACGGGAAAGCTATGTCCCGTGTAAAGTTGGGGGTTTGGAAGACGTAAAGGGGCAGCTATTTCAGAGGGCATCTTCCAAAAAAAGTATTTACCCCTATGACGGAAACCTTTTTTTGAAATTTAAAAAAAAAATTTTCTGTGTGGTTTTTGGGGCTTTCGTAAACTGAAATACTTTCTATACAAAGTGATATTTTCCATTTTCAATTTCCTCGAAAATGACAAAACTTCGGCTAGAATGATTTTTGGAGTCTGGAATATTTACAATTAAAAGATTCCCTTTATCGTCAATATCATCAATGCTAATTTTCATCAATTTTTTCAACGACACGCACCAGCTAGTCCGAAAATTGTAGCCCTTCATCGATATAGATGAGAGGTAAAGATAGACATCATTTGGAGCATCATTAATAAATTTTGCTATTTCATCTTTCGAAAAATTTTTTGGGCCCCTTTTTTGGGGCAAAACCCCCATTTTGCTTCTTCAAAATGATGTAACTTTGAAATATTTGCTTAAACCTGTTCTTTTCGATCTTAATGACACTCTTTTAAATGGAATACCTTGACCATAAGGTTGGGGGTTTCATGTTTTGCAAGTTCCGCGAAATATGCCAAAAACTTTTATTTCATACTTTTGATTTTATCTCGCCACACCAGCTTGTAAATGCTGTATATTCTTTCTCGTACCAGTGCCTTGACTTGGACGGCAACAAATCTAAATTTGCTATTTCGGCTGCTTTGGGGAAGGAGTCGGAAGACTCCATGGGAAACGTTTTTTTTCAAAACGACGATACGATCAGAATGTACTAAAGACACTTTTTTAAATTTCGACGACTTTTAATGACTTTGATCTTTTATAATAGGACACCGGCACCGGTCAAAACTAAAAAAATAAAAAAGTTTAATATATACCAGGGGGTTTAAACAATGTTTTTAAAAAAAAATTAATTTTTTGTGAATATTTCGTTGATTTTACACCTAATTTGTACAAATAAAAAATACTATGCCAATAATAAATTATACTAAGTCAAACTTAAATTAAAAAATTTTAAGTCCTGTTTAAGTGGGAAATTTTTAAAAGCCTTTTCCCACTAGTGCGGAAAAGTCACACTTCCGACCTCTGCCTTAACGCATAAAGAAAAAACATCAAACATATTATATTACAAACACGGATTAATACCTGTCAGATTCTAAGTCCACAACTAAGCTCTTTGATTCCACACTCAAATTCGGTACCAATATTTTCCTGCTGGATCCGTCCATATTACTGCCCTCCAGGAATGCTGTATTATTTTCCGAAGAATCCAAAAGACTCTTCCCTGAGTGGGATGCACAGCGATCGACAGAACTGTTTCGTTTTCTACTAAAGTCGTGCTGTATTCGCCGTTTATGTTGGAAATAACTGAAATGAAAGCAAAAGTATAGTAGTTGTTTTCCTAGCAAGTGAGAAAATTGATATATTTTCGCACGCGATGAGCCTCAGATTACAACAAAAATAAAGCAATGATAAAATTAAAGTGGTGGGGGGTATTTAAAGGTTTCTGTAAAAAAAACCCGTATTTTTAAAAAGGCTAAGCTGATTTTAACAAACTTGGGCTGGAAAAAAAACTATTCTTTTGGGTCTAAATGTTATATTATTTAAAGTTATCTTAGTTTCACATGTTGCCGCTAGAGGGCTTTTTCAAAATTCCCCCCAAAGGTTATTTTCTCAAAAAAAAATTAAATGCATTGGTATGATTTTTTTTTTAAAAGTATAAATGATGCTTAAACAAGCTCGGCCATATCTCGATATCTTGTTCCTTACCTAAAAAGAAATTTTATATGACATAAATTATGTATTGTTACAGACTTCAGTTAGTGTTTAGTTATTAGAAATATAAAGGTTAAATTATTTTATTTAGGTTAATAATTTATTTAAAATAGGTTACCTTGTTTTTCC
>JAHBCN010009872.1:0-33574 GCA_019359885.1 Listronotus oregonensis
ATTTGATTGTCAAATCCTAACTTTTCCAAAATTATCTTTTTTTTTTTAAAACCATGGTCAGTTGGCTTTTTTTCACTCAACAATTTTCCTACAAAAATATTTCAGACCAAAAAAAAAAAAAATCTTGCAATTCTTGAAAAATTTGGGATCTAAAAATCTGATCAAATTCATAAAAAAAAAAAATAGATAATTTTTTAAAAAATTTTTTGGTAATTTTAAAATAATATACGGGGGTTTTTTTGGGGCGTGATTAAAAAATTTTAAAAAAAAATTTTTTTTGGCAACGTTTTTTTTTTTTAAGATATTCATCATAAATTTTTAAAAAATCAAACAACCCCTTATTTACATTTTTTCCCCCTTCTTTTTGCAAAATTTTTTTTTTTTTAACAAAGGGGGGGCCCCAAAATTTTTAAAAAGCCCTTTTTAAAAAAAATTTTTTTTTATATTTATTTTACCCTTTTTTTTTAATTTAATTTGAAACCCCCCTTTCCCACTTAACGTAGCTGAATCATGTATATACTAATGATTTTTAAACAAATTTGGTTTGGGGTTGCCCTTTATTTTTAAATTTTTTTTGGAAAAAAAAATTGTGAAATAAAGAATAAAAAAGGTTTTTAAAAAAGGTTTTTAAAAAAATTTTTTTCCCCTTTTAATTGAAAAAAAAAAGAATTTTTTTAAAAAGGAAAATATAGGTGAAAAAAAAATTTAATTTGTTTTTCCCCAACTTTGATGATAAATTACCCCCAAAACCAAACGTTGCTCCGTATAAAAATTTGGAAAAAATCGAGGGAAAAAAATTTTGGGGGAAAACAATTACCAAACTTTTATTCCTATGGGGGAAGCGCTTTAAAAAAATCAACTTTTTTTCCAAAATTTTTTAAAAAAAATTTTCTTTATCAAAGTGTTCCCTTTTAAGTTCAAAAGCATCTGATATATATATATATATATATATATATATATATATATATATATATATATATATATATATATAAAAAAAAATTTTTTTATATATTTTTTTTTTTTTTTTTTTTTTTTTTTTGGTTCGGGTCCAATGTCTCATTTTTAGTTTAAAAAAAAAAAAAAACCGCACTTTTTCTCATATAAAAAAGGAAAAAGCTAACTATATTTTGGTTTTTTATGTTCTTTTTGTCTTAGCACTAATATTTTTATGGAGTATGTTAAATATTGTCTTTTCTGTAATACTTTTAGCCATTCAAAAGCAGAAACACTCTCAATATCTCTCTATAATCGCAACCAGTCATCCAGATCCAGTACAATTCTAAAAATGTTATATGTTATTAATGACATCATTTCAATTAACTAATGATATTTACAGCTTCACCCA
This sequence comes from Listronotus oregonensis, assembly GCA_019359885.1. Lineage (NCBI taxonomy): Eukaryota > Metazoa > Arthropoda > Insecta > Coleoptera > Curculionidae > Listronotus > Listronotus oregonensis. The sequence continues at coordinate 1,346 of JAHBCN010009872.1, forward strand.
CACAAAATAGCCGGACCTCCAATAAATATCCCCTTTAAACTATTTCCCCATTCCCTTAATTTAGTATATTATAAATCACGTCGGTTTATTTTCTTCCTCCCTGTAAACACCTGAATCGAACCAGTAAAAATCCGGACCGGAACTCTTTTCTAGCGTGCCTAGAACACATATATCCTTCTGGAGTTGTGTTTGCGGACTTGGGCTGAATTACACCGTACAGTCGATAGTTTTCGTGAACTTCTCGCAATTGCTCTGAAAAGAAACTTTTAAAACGATTAATTTTCGATTTTGGCTTGTTACAGCTGGAAATTAATGGTTCTCAATAAAGAAAAACAACTCGGGACGTTTCAGTTTCGATACAATAAGCTTAAAAACAATAATTTTTGGTTGTTTGGTGCCTGAATACTGTTAATATTATAAGTCCTCAAGTTTGTTATGGCTTTTGCGACCATACCCAATAACCTTTAACGATTTTATTACCTATTGTTATTGGGTAAACCCATTTTGTTCATAAGGGCAGGGGTGGGCCAGGTATTTCTTGAGTATTGACCATTAGGTATATAAGTATTTTGGCTAATATTTTAGAGGCACCCGTTTTTACTGTGCGTTTCGAAAATGTTGCTTTACGAGAATATAACTATGTCGCGTCGAAATAATTTGTCATTAGATGCAAAACAGGTTGTGAAAAATGTGTATGAAACTTTAATCAGTAGAGGTCTAATTAAACAAGAAGCTTGAAAAGAAACCTGTCTACTTACAAAAACTCCAATATCATCGATAAGGAATATTATTATTGGTGAAGAATTGAACAAAAGAAAAAAACGTAGTGATTTTCAATCTCACCATATAGACAATAGTGATCAGGACCTAATAAGAAGAAAACTATATTGTCTTTATGAAAGCGAAGTTATTCCTACCTTGGATAAACTGAAAAAGAAGCTAGACGAAGACGAAACCAATATAAATATTAGCCGTGCCACCCTCCATAGAGTTGTATGTAAAATGGGATTTAAATACCACCAAGTAGACAAAAGACAAGTAGTAATGGAATCGCACAGATTACGCACTTGCAGATTTAATTACTTTTAAGAAATTAAAAGATATAGGTTAGAAAACAGATCCATAATTTACCTAAATGAAACATGGTTCGGTACACACGACACAGTATCCAAAGGATGGGTTGATTCCAGTCAAAACTGTCAGACGAAAGCTCCTTCAAATAAAGGAAAACGCATAACCATAATACACGCTGGTTCAGAAGACAGATTTGTCCCAAACTGCTTGCTGTTGTCTGCAAAGAATATTAAGGATTCTAGCTTGGATTATCATGAGGATACAAGTGCAGAACTTTTTGGAAACTGGTTTCAAAATTATCTTTTAAAAAATATTCCAAACAGCAGTGTTATTGTCATGGATAACGCAAGCTATCACAGCCGTCTGCTACACAAAGCACCAGCTTTATCAAGTTCAACAACTGAAATCCAGGAATATTTGTTTGAAAATAATATTTATTTTGAATTCAGTTACAAAAAAACGCAACTTTTGGAAGTCCTAAATTCATATGCAATTAAAAAACAATATGTATGTGATAATTTGGTTGAACAGGCTGGGCATACTATCTTACGGCTTCCTCCGTATCACTGTATGTTTAACCCCATAGAGCATTTGTGGAACCAAGTAAAATTAAAGATCAGAGCAGAAAATGTTATACCTACTTTAAGTCCCAGTGTTTTAAATTTGATAAAAAATGTAATTACTAACATACCAGTTGAGAGCTGGAAAAATTCACTACAACACATTATAAAAATTGAGGACTCTTACATTTCTATCCAAAACAACATAAATCCTATTGTAATTAATCTCAATGATGACTCTGATAGTGAAACAGAATTAGATTTAGATATTTAGATTAAAAATGTAATTATGTATAGATAATGCAGTTATAAATTTATTAAAACTTTGCATGTATTTAATGTCTTAATGTAATTTTAAGATTATACTTACCTAAATAAACAATAAATTATAAATCTTTATATTATTAAAGTCCGTCCCTAATGTTCTGTCCTTTAATACCTACCGATCCGCAGTTTTATTTCTGTCGGCAGGTATAATCCATAAATGAAGGCAAGAGCTAACACTGTATTACTGGGCACCTTTCTTAGCATAATACAATTTACTACAAGTACTTGCTTTTTGCCCGAAATTTGCGTTTTGTGATTTTAGCTCCTTTACTGTATTATAAACAGCTTCAACATTGTGCGGCAAGAGTATTATGTCACTGTAACAATGTTTATGTTATGTTTTAGTTAGAAATATAACATACCAATTACACTTAAATCTTAAACTTCCATTGTCTTTATTTGCTAATTTATACACAACGTTTCGGTTAGTAATGTATCTCCAATCGTTTAGAAGTGATAACTAAAAACTATTTTTAAAAAGCTACGACTTATACAGTAGGTCCGGCGCGGCGATGGGGTAGACAAGAGGGAAACGGACCAAAAATTTTATTTTCGAGGAAAGTCATTTCTTATAAAAAGTTTTGCTTGCCGAGAGAATACGATTGGCGATGGAAAAAATATAAAATTGTATACAGGATGTCGCAAAAGTTAAAAACGCAACTTTTTAACAAGAATAAAGTACCTTTATTTTAAAGTTTTCAACAAAATGCTAGCTAAAAAAATTGTTTAAAATTATCATATCTTTCGGATATTGGTTTTCAGTAGGTAAGGATTAAAAATAACTCAAAAACAAAGGTTGATACGCAATAGTTACTAAGGTATCAAATTGTAGACTTTTAAATAGCAAATATATTTTTTTTTTTATTTCACTGTATGACGGAAATTAAGTAAGATATAAACGTTTAAAACGCGTGTGTATAGACGCGCACTACCTTGTTCCAGCCCTTTAAATTCACCCCTTTAAAAAAGTAAGGTTTTTAAACAGTTTTAATATATAAGACCTTGTAGCTCTTAAAAACCAACAAAATTGTGAAAAAAAAAATTATTACAAAAACTGAAAAAGTTATGCTAAAAAAACAATTTTTTAGAGCATGCTTAAAGCGATTCGATGCATTTTTTAAAAAATCCGGGGTTTTGTACTATTTTTTGCATTGTAATATTGCAAGGGATGGATTTCACAGGATTAAAAAATTACAAAATGAAATTAGTTATACTTTTAGGCAGTCACATTTTTCAATCACAACTCTGTTGATTTTCAAGGGTTAAAATATATTAAATAATGTTTTAAAGAATTAGATACTTATTTTTTAATTTATGTGACCCTAATTTTATGTGACTTAGGCTTTAATATAAAAGTTTTAAAGATTTTTGCAATAAGGGGTAGTTTTCACCCCTTAAAAATAAAAAGCAACTTTTAGCCTAATAAAAATTTTAAAAAGGAGGGTAAGTTAGGCCTAAAACCAAATTTTTATGCAAAACACTCTTATAGTATATTAATTTTTTAAGGTAAATATATTTTTTTAAATCATTAAGGGCTAAAATATTTCAAATGTTTCAAATAAACAAAATACTACTTTTTCTTACAAGCGTGCGGAAAAGTCACTCCCACACGCATTTTGCCAAAGTTCACTTTCCGCGGCGTGCGAAAATTGAACTTTTCTGCACGCCTGCGGAAAAAACTACTCTAAAATCTTACAGGTAAGCAAGATTTATATGTATTTTAGTAATTGTAGACTATTTCATGCAATATACGAAGCCATTGCAAGTTTTAGTTTATTCTCTTTTTTGTTTGTTACTTCGAAATTTTCAATATTTCAACTAAAACACAAAAAAACATTTTTAATTACCCTGTATAATAATAATAATATGAATTTTGATAACAAATCAAAGCAACAATATGTAATCTTGGTGATTTTAACACATGTCAGATTTTTTCTTCGTTTCCATAAGAACAAGCAATTGCACAAATGAATTTTAATACAAACAAGCATTTTTAATGAAATTAAATAAAAATCCGACAAATATAATTATTTAAAATGAGTAGTTCCGATGAGGAGCTACCAGATTCTATCCTGGATGCAGCAAATACCGTAAGTTTGAATTTATTACCAGCAAAATCTCGTGAAAAATATGAGAATCAATATAGTCATTTCGAAAACTGGTGCTCCAGCAAGGGGACAAAAGTATTAAAGAAGAAGTGTTCTTGGCCTATTTTGCGGATTTGCAAAAAACATATAAACCTAATACTTTATGGAGTAAGTACTCTATGTTAAAATGTGTCCTCAAAGTGAAAAGGAACCTTGATTTAAGTTCATATTTCAAGCTAACATCACTACTTAAACACCAAAACGTGGGATACCGGCCAAAAAAATCAAAAACTTTCAGCAAAGAAGTTTCAAGATTCATGAAAGAAGCACCTGATAATATTTACCTTCTAATAAAAGTTGCTACAATTTTTGGATTAGCCGGTGCTTGTAGGAGAGATAAACTTACAAAAATAATGATTGATGACATACAGGATAATGAAAATTTGATAGTGGTGAAAATTCCTGACAGTAAAAATAACACTTCCAGAATCTTTGTAGTGTCCGATGAAACAAATAACGGACTTTATCTGCAATTGTACCGTAAATATGCAAATTTGCGAAAACCACATACCCCACACAGACGTTTTTTTGTCCAGTATAACTATAGGTAAAATGCCTTCAGAAATTTGCTGCATACCTAAAATTAAAAAATCCAGAAGAGTACACTGGACATAGTTTTCGTCGATCCTCTGCGACTATGTTGGATTCTGGAGAAGAATTACCAATGTCAAGCGACTTGGGGGCTGAAATCAACGCTAGCTAGAGCTACATTGAGAATCCTAAATCAGAAAGGATATGTCGTAAAATTTGACCATGAACAACTCCCTCCTGAGCTAAGTCAACCCTCATCAAGCCGTATAATAAGCGCTTCCATAAAGCCACCCGCTAAATGAAATTACAGGTTCTGCAATTAATTTACAATATGCTCATAATTTTGTTCTTTTGTTGTAAATGTTATCAACAAATAATTCCCATTTATAAATATGTTGTAGTAGTTCTTTCAGATTAAACATAATTTAAAAATAATGTGCTTTAATATTGTATTATCTGACGCTCGTAGGAAAAATTTTTGTTCCTAACGCGCGCAAAGTGACTTTTCCGCACTTGACTGCTTGCCAGAACTCCGCTTCGCGTCGTTCGGGCAACGGCAGTCGCGTGCGGAAAAGTATCACTTTGCGCACTTGTTAGGAAAATAACTATTTCAACTTGTTTGAGTCAAATTTTACTTAACTTAAGCTTTAATGTATAGTTTTATAGGTTTTAGCAATAAAGGGTAGTTTTCGCCCCTAAAAAATAAAGAGCGCCCATTAGCATAATATAGATTTTAAAGAGGAGAGTAAGTTAGGATAAATGCCAAATTTTCATGCAAATCTATACATTTTAAAAACATTGCGAGGTTTTGTCCTTTTTCAGCTTCGTTTTCTGGACTAATTGGCAGCAACAGTATTACAGACATATTTCCTAACCTTCAAATAGTAAATTACATAGTCTTTATTTGCCAAATATTTGCTGCTAAATCTACATAATAAAATATTTTAGGCTTGTAGTTCAAAGTATTTTTAGTTAGTTTATTTAGCCAAAAATAAAATAAGAGCATTATTTATTTTTGAACAATAAAGTTAATTATACACGGATATTTAAAAGTTCGTAAAATGGTTTTTACTGCAGGAATTTAAATATTTATTCGGGGTTTTGCATTGAGAATTAATTCTGTGCGTCGAAAAATAGTTGTATTTTAAAAATATCGGTAAAAATCTCGTTATATTTGTGTTTCGATATTTATTTATTGGGATGATTTATTAGTTTTTTTTTTTTTTAAAAAGTACTCTCACCCGTGCCAAATTAAAGCAAATAATGGTACCTATCCATAAATAATCTATTATAGATGTTAATTATACAAAGCGTCTTGAAAAATGTGGAAAACCACCTGGATATGAAAAAAAAGTTCATGTAAACTTTTTTCTTATAGGCCTCATCTTCGAAAATATTGGCTCCCAAAGAGCTTCAATAAAATCAAGTTTTTTAGACACAATTACTGAATCACTGGTATATTTTAATTTTATTTTAAAAAGATGTAATACCAAGTGAGACTTTTTAAATTACTATCAAAGAAAGTGTTGTGAATTACTTACAGCTTTCACCAAAAGGAGAAATCTAGAGGGCTTATGACCTCTGAACCTACAAGATGAAACAATCAAGATTGTGGGAGAGGTAAAATATTTGGGTGTCATCCTAGACTCTAAACTTACCTGGAACCAACATCTTTAGAAAATAATAAAGAAGAGATGACTCCTATGTTAATCAGACGCGCTCATGGTGGTAAGGCCTATGATAACATACGCATCACTGGTATGGTCATATGGTGGACAAAAATGCGAGAAAGAACTGCTGTTACAGATCTGGCCAAGGTACAGAGACTTGCTTGCTTTGCTATAACAGGAGCAATTAACAAGCAGCAATCAGCAATCAACAGCAGCCAAGAGTGTCTCTCAGACCTTCCACTACTTAACCTCATAGCGATGGAAAGAGGCAAGAATGGGCTAATTCCGACTGAACAAAAACCACCTGGTGCCTACGCTATTTTGGGACACAACAACATAAAGAGTCAGGTTGACGGCAACATCCTGGACGAGAGAACCGACCAGTGGCCGCAATCCGATCTTCCCGGCAAGGTTGGAGACATCATCGGACGGTTCCAAAACTGAGCTGGGAACTGAAGCGGGCGGGTACATACAGTGAAATAAGTAATTCACAATTCTCCATTCCACTAGGAACACACAGTTCTGTATTTCCGGACACATATGCTTTACTGCACTGTGCAAAAGAAAATAACAGGAGGGCTTATAAAAACAAGCGGATCTGCATAATAACAGACACCCAGGCGTCACTAGGGGCACAAGCAAACCCCAAGGTAACGTCCAAGCTGACGTGGGAATGCCAAAAAGAACTGGAAGTCCTGAGAGAACGCAACAGGATTTCTTTTCTGTAGGTACCAGGACATTCGGGAATAAAAGGCAACATAAAAGCGAATGAGCTAGTGGGACAGGGATTATCCGCACCATACTTTCTACCAGAATCTGACCTTGGAGTGACCAAAACCACAGCACGAGGGAATGGATTCGAAACAAACACGGGGACTACTGAAGGAACCTTAGTAGAATATGATACGGAATAAGCTTCATAAGGGGCCCATCCAAAAGAACGAAGGAAGAACTACTAAGACAAAGTAGGAAAAGACTTCTCATAACAGTAGGGTTGCTAAGAGGGCACGATAACCTAAGAGGACAACTACACAAGATAGACTCATACACTGGAGACCCAAGTTACCGAATGTGCGACGAGGGGAAAGAAACAGCCTACCATATCCCTTGCGAATGTGAAGCGTTGAATCACAAAAGATAGGCATTATTTGGGCAACCGAAAATAAGCACACGGGAATATATTAACCAACCAGTCTCGGGGTTATACAGACATGTAGAAGGAACAAGACTAATGGGAGGATTGGTATAAAAAATAATGGGAGATTAGGCACAAAAACCCCAAGAGGCTGCGCTGCCTCCGCTAGTAAATCAAGACGGCTTCCACGAAAAAAAAAGAAGCAGAAGTTGGTTTATTAGTTATGTCTAAAAAACTTGATTTCATTGGAGCCAATATCTCCGAAGAGGAGCTTATACGAAAACAGTGTATATGAAGTTGTAGTTTTTTTTGCCGGACACCCTGTACATGATATTACTAAATTTTTATATTATCCGTTTTTCTCTAGAAAATATTATTTTTATTATTAAAGGTCTCCACTTTTTACTAAAATTAAACAAAAAGTTAAACGCCTTTCACAAGCAATACTATTTATTATACACTGGATAAAAGAACACGTCTGGCTATAAAATATTCGTCAGAGCGCTACTTCGGTTATTTTTAATTTAAAATGTCCCAAATTGGTTCAATTTGGTTTTACTAATTCATTAATAATATTTATGACACGATTCGTAGGTAGTGTTGTACATGGAAATATTTCCAGTGGAAATATTTACATGGAAATAGAATTATTGAAATTTTCCGAAAGTGTATCAAAATTGGAAATATTTAAAATTTTGGGAATATTGAAAATTTTGAAATAAAATGAATGCGTTTTAACCATCAAAACAAAGATTTTTAAATATTTCTTATACTTTTGTGCAGTACAAATTTCCCACTAGAAAAGTAATTTCCGAAAAAGTACGTATATTATTACGATTACGAATAATAAACTCTCGGTCTCGGGGATTCCCCGATTATAACTTTTTGGCTATTGCTCACTTTAGAAGAATTGCACTCCCAGAAGACGGCATTGATGCTGAGTAAAATATTCAAGGTGTATATGATATCAATGAAGATATACCTTTTGATCCAGTTGCACAACTTGTGTCTCGTAGTATGGTCGTGTGTAATTACCTTTTTAGAAATTTCACTGTTGTTCTTTGTATTTTTATTACAATTGTTATTTATTATAATCGTTTTTGCGTTTTAACTTTTAGATGGCAATTTCACTCATTTATAAATAAACCCATTTGAAATGTCAAAAATTAAAGTTTGCTATCGAATAAAAGGAAAAAAGTTACTGGCTAAAAAAATCGGATTTACGCTTCTATTAATCGTGTCGTCCATTGTTATCTCAGTAGCGACTGTATATTATATTGTTAATTAATTATTATTTTGCTTTTAACTTTGTTCCATTGTCTTACCAAATACCATTCGTAGTTAGATTTTGAGCAAAATATTTTTGCTGGTTTTGGAATACTTCGTTTTTTGGCCAAATCTGACCATTTATGGTATTACCTATAATAAACTTTAATTAAATGTATAGTTTTTTTTTAAGTTTTGTAGTTTTTATTTCCATATTTCCAATATTTTTACATACTTTCAGAGTTTTCTAATATATTTCAGGAAATATTTCCAAATATCAATCGGCAGTCGTTAATATAGGAAATAAAGGAGATGTGAGTAACTTGACTATTACGATCAACTGTTAGGTAATTTAAGTGAAGACTAATTATTGTTAAACGGTGATTAAATAATCGATTTTTGAAAAGTCCTTAGTATAAATGGTCTCCGAATAGTGCGGTAAAGTAACAGTTACCACACTAGTGCGGTAAAGTGACAGTTACCAAACTAGAAATAGTGTTTGTAACCTTAGTTACCGCACAGTTGTAGATAATAGTTATTTTCCCAAGTGCGGAAAGTGATACTTTCCCGCATGTGGCTGTCGTAACACGAAAGACGCGCAGCGGAGTTCGGGTAAGCAGCCAAGAGCGGAAAAGTTACTTTCCGTAAGTGTTAGGAACAATATTTTTTTACAAGCAAGAGAAAAAACCAACATAATTTTAAAGATTTATGATTAAAATTTTTTGTAACGAAAAAAATTTACACTTTTATTATTATATTATTATTTATTATTAACATTAATAGTAAAGTGCAATTGGTCGCGTTTTGCAAATTTATTACTGACGTGAGTTGCTTTTCTGTGAAAACGTTATTGACAGCGGCGTTGGGTTCTTGATGAGCCAATCTTTTTCAATATAAAATAGTTTCTTTGAACCGAGAGGTTTAAATACATTGGAAGATGACATTGATGGTTGTTTTTTTGGATAGTGGAAGGTGTTTCGGTAAAATAATGTATTTTGTTAAAAATTCCCTTTTTTTTGTTGGATTATCGAGGTATCCTTCGCGACTGATGTAGACTTCCAGCCTCCAAGACTTTTAATATTGGATATTTGTTCTCCGGAGTTTGTGAGAAATGTTGCAGAGCACCGGCAGAAGCTATGCCCAGTATACAATTAGGGGTTAGCAAGTTTGAGATAGGCAGCTATTTCAGATAGCATTTTTCAGAAGGTATTAATGCCGATACATCGTACACTCCGTGTTTATAGTTCACAAAAAATCGCCTATGTGGTGGTGTCGGCTTTCTTAAACTGGTATACTTTTATATAGATTCAAAAATTTTAATTTTCCATCTCAAAAATAATAAACGTCTAAAGGTTGCTTCGCGATTTCACAATGCATTTCGGCAGCGTGCACTTTTTTTACTTATATTTTACTTTTTAACGTGTTAAAACGGTAATCAATTAATATTGGTACATAATATATCAAAAAAAAATATTGTATTTGTATAATCCAGACATTTAGAAAACCCTGTATATTATCTTTGGGGTGCATTTTTTTAAAAATAATTATACGTTACTTACCAGATAGTTCGGGCCCTTTTAAAGGCCCAATTTAAATCTTCAGAGCTGGAAGACTTAAGGCTTTCAAGACCGCACTTGCTGAGGAGAAGAATGTTTTGGGAGACTTAAAGAACAGACTAGGAGAAGAAGGCGTGTGAAAAATCTGCCTAAAAAGTCGTTTTTTAATGGGGTCTGGACTTAGTTTTCCTGGAATAAAACATAAAAATTAAATTTTCCATCATTCATATAAAATGTATTATTATTAATGTATTTTAATAAAATCCCAAATGTATACTCGCATAAAGTTTTAAGATATTCCAACAGCACTTTTTGGGTCCTAGATGTGCTTGGTGTTATATTCGTTCTATTACCATATCTAGAGTTCGCAGACGCCAAAATTTTACCCTATGTATACGGGAATACGGGGGGACAAGTGGAGTGCCTCAGGGTTCAGTTCTGGGCCCTCTTGTTTAACATATTTTTCTCTGACTTGCCAAGTGTTTTAAATCCCAACGTCTCTTTTATGCAGATGCCGAAAAACATAACAAACCCCTAACAAGCATTGACATCCTGGAAAAAACCATAAGAGATGGTGTGAAACTTGGTTGCTAGACTTGAACAAAATAAATGCTCTGTTCTGCATGGTGGCTTTAGTTAACCCCCGCAGTAATTTCTTTTAGAAAATAGTCCCCATTTAAAAAAGGACAAACGGACATTGGAAAAATCGTCAAAAAACCAACCTGTGTCCTACATGGTGTCTCGTGCATTTAGAAACATGTCTCCTGAATTTTGGAAAAAAACTATAAGGGGGTACATTCGTCCCATACTTGAGTATCGGCACCAGTCTGGAATCCATTTTTGTTAAAGACATCCATGCTCTTGAACAAGTTCAAAAAAATTACCAAATTTCACCCCCTACGATATCTGAGCTATGAAGAAAGGTTAAAAATATTAAACTTAACTACCCTTAGAAACGGCGCGTGGGTCTAATAGGGCCTATAAAATCCTCAACCGGCATTACTCCGTAAATTTGAGTTTCTTCACATTTAAAAACGATGAAGACTACGGGGGCATCAGTATAAAATCGTTAGTGAGCGTTTTAGTAAATTATGTCGTCAGCATTTCTTCTCTAATAGATAATTCGTAACTGGAATGCTTTTCCAAATGAATGTGTTAGTGTTGAGACAATAAAATTTTTTTAAAAATCATATGACAGACTCTGTAAATAAAGTGTATATAAACGTGTAAATAATAGTGTATAATACTAGTGTAAAAATAGTGTAATAAAAAAGTTTAAACGGCAACGCCCCTAATTAACTCTTAATAATAATAAAAATTTGTATGTAATATTATTGGAACTGTATATATTTACGTATAAAATAATCTGTTAGGGCTTCCAAACAAATATATTGTGTGACCATTCGAAAACTACCACCTCCCTTGATTTTTAATTTGGGTTTCTAAAAAAAATGTTTAATATAAAAGTTGTGGGGGAAAATTTGAAAAGTTTAAACATAATTTCGGATATTATACAGGATGCATCATAAAGACGTGGAAACTATATTTTGTTTTTAAGGAACCTTTTTTTTGACTTAATTTTTTAATTTTGCCAAATTTAAGCATTTATAGGCCTAAATCACTGGTTTTCAAACTAAAATGTTTAAAAATTAAATAATTAAAATAATAAATGCTGGTGTAGAAAACTAAATTTTTTATTTAACAATAAAACAGGAATAATTTAAGAAACATTTTAAATTGTCACACAACGTTATCCTCCTGGTTCTGCACGATTCTGGTAAAAAGTTTCCAAATTGCTATTGTTTTTTCTATGAAGCGAAAATTTGTTTAATTCAAGTTAATTTATGCCTAAAATATTTTTATGACCCATTACCTAGGTCCTGTTGGTAAATTTAAAATTTTTTTATATATCCCCAAAAAAAGTTTCCATTGGGTCAGTCCGGACATTGCTGGCCAATGAATTTCCTTTCCCTCCAATCCATTTATCATAATTTTCATTTTATAATTTTTTTACTAGTCGAACAACATGTGGTGGAGTTTATCATTTGAAAAACTAAACTGCGATAATGCCTTGCGGCAAATTTTCCAGCACATCTGAAAGCTCTTTCTAAAAAATTCGTAATATTTTTAGGTCTTTACTTTAAAAAAATTTGGTCCTACTATTCGATTTCCCAATATCCCACCAAAATTGAAGTCTGTAACCTTGAAATTCAGTTCTCGCCCCAACTTTGGTTCTTCACCGCCCAATGCCAAGCGTTTTGTTTTTACATTTCACTTGTCGAAAAACTGGATTTATGGGTCCAAAAAAATTTTTAAAAAAGTCTCTTTATTTTTTAGCCTGTTCAACATCAAATTGCAAAAATTCATTCTTTGATCCTTTGGGTTTTTTTGAACTTTATTTATTTAAAAGGTTTAAACTTAATTGTTTTAAAACCTTACGTTTAACTTGCGTCCGTATTTTTGTGGTCCATGAAAAAACGCAAGTCTTTTGAAGCAGTTCAAATTTTATTTTTTTGGTTTTTCCCACGAAATGTAGGATAACATTTAAATCTCTATTTTTTGGATCCCGGTTTCTTCCTGTCAAGATTTGATGTTTTAAAAAATTTGAAAAAAATGCTTTTAACGGTGTGTCTTGAAACGGCTCCATAAGGATGTCGAGCTGCATACGAAATAGTAGCAAAACCGTTATAATTATTTTCAATAAATAATAAAAAAAATTTTTTGTTTTTTTTTTTTTAAAAAAAATTTTTTTCAAAAAAATTATTCAGATTTTTAAAAAAAAAAAAATTGTCACCTTAAACTGTAATGACGACAGATATGGGGCTACTGAAAATTTTTTTCTGCGTTTAAAAAAAAATTTCAACTTTAAAATTTTTAGTTTGAAAACCAGTGAATTTAAGCCTATAGTTTTTTTTAAAAAAATGTTTAAATTTTTTTAAACATTTTTTAAAAAATTAATTAAATAAAAGGGGGAACTATTTAAAAAATCAAATTTTGGTTTGCCACGCTTTGTGATGAAAACCTGTATAATATAAAAATGTTTGAACTCCCAAAAAATTTCCCCCAAAATTTCATAAAAATTTTTTTTAAAAACTTTAAAAAAAAAAGTCAAGGCAGGTGGTAGTTTTCGAATGGTCACCCGGTACTAAATATAGGTGTAGGTATGAAAAGTTTGTATGTATGTTGGCATTTTGGTATGTATATTTGTCCACGCATTATTCTAAAATTTTAATTTTTTTTTTTGGGGAACACAATTTATTTAAAAAAAAAGCCTTTTTTTTAAAATTTTTTTATTATATTATTTTTTAGATTAATTAACCCGTCGCGCCCCGGGATGTTTTTTAAAAAGGAATAATAATAATAGTCACGATACGTCTGACATTAAAGGAAAACCCTGGTTTTTTTTTGATATACAAAAGCACCAAGTATAATTTTTTACAATAATTTTGCAAAAATTGTAGCTAAAAAAAAATGTAATTGTCGTTTTCATTGAGAAAAATTAAAAAATTTTAAAAAAATTTTTTTACTTGGTCGTATAATTTTTTTTTTTTAAATTTATTTGTTAGTATCTAGAAAATTTTTATGGAAAAAAATTCTTTTTTTATTCAAAAAAATACAAAATTTTGTTTTATAGATTTTTTATTTTTTAATTAATTAAATAATACTATTTAATAAATAATTGTATTTTTAACCCCTTTAACAAACACATGAAAAAAAATATAATAACCACAACACTTTAAATGAGAAAACCTAAAAAAATAGCGCCCTCTGCCGACAAAGTTTCGTTGAAAACCCCTACCTTTGGGGTTTTTTTTTTGGGTTAAAACTTCTTGGTCCCGATTCTAATATATTTAATAAATATGTGGAAAAAAACTTACTTCCGATGTTAAAAAATGCTCGATAATCATCCTAGTTGCTATACCTTATAAAAATTAAAATTTTGAATATTAGAAACGGAAAAGCAAGAAATCGTGAATTTTCAAGTTCTTTAAATTCCATCGAACAACGGATTGAAAATATGTTAATCACAGGGGATAACCTCGTAGCGACTCTTTTTTTTCGTTTTTTAAACTTTTTTTCGGAATCATTTTTTTAAATTTTTGGGAAAAATTTAAAAAAAAATAGATGGTGTTAGCGTCGCACCTAGGCTATGCCTGATAGGAATTAAAAAAATTTAAAAAAAGGGGGTGAGAAAAATCTTACGAACGTTCGGGTTATTTTTTTTATCGTTTGACTTTAATATCTAGCATGGGCGTAAAATTTTCCCTTTCCCTTAGCATTTTATGTTTAAAAAACCCTAAAGCATAATTTTTTTTCGATTTTTTTTTATAATAACACGAGACCATGTTTATGTGTATACAAAAATTCTATGTACGATTATATTCACACCCCCCCAAAAAAAAAAAAAAATTCCCAAAAGGGTTGGCCATGATATCTCTATTTTTTTGGGGTCGCTGAATCCTCCTTTGTTAGTTTGACTCTCATCAGGTCAGGGTCAAGGGCATTTCAAGGTTAAATCTCCAAAATTGGTGGGCCCAAATTAGAAAAGTGTATACATATGTCTTTGAGGCCCGCTGAATACGAATCCCGTGGTTAGTTTAATAGAGTCATGATCAAAAGCATTTTAAAATCAAATAAATAAATTAATCGCATTCAAATTTAAAAATTGTTTATTTATTTTTTGAGGTCGCTGAGTTCAAATCTGTGGGTCAGTTTAAGCCCACGGGGTCATGGTCAAGCCTTTCGGGTCATCTCTGAAAGTTTTAAGCCACACAAAAAAATGAAGGTCTAAAACTTGACCATGGCATCTATATTTTTTTGGGTTGGCCGAATCCGGTTTGCCCGTTTGCCCCCAAAAGGTAGGGCTAAGGCAATTTAAGCTAAAATTTTTAAATTAAAACATACGTATTCACGACTCAAAATTGGTTGCGATTAATTTTGAAATTTTTAACCTGAAATCCCCTTAACCCTGACCTGATAGGGTCAAACTGAAACATTCGAATTCAGCGACCTCAAATATAATTTATATACTTTTCCCAAATGTCTTTTTTTAATTTTTAAAACCCGAATTTGATTCGGATTAAAAACATAAAAAACTTGAAGTTTTTTTTTAGACCTTCATTTTTGTTGGGCAATGTATCAAAGGTTCTTAAAAATTTTGAAGTTTTGTCCTGTTAATTCCCCGAAAACCCCTCTATACCAGACCTGCTGTTATCAATGTCAGACATTGACACAATAATGAAATAAAACAATTTAGTGAAAATGTGTGGGGGATCCAAAAACACTAATAGCGTTATAAATATTAATAATTACTATTTAAAATATATTAAAAATTTTTAAATTTTAATATTGTGTATGTTAATATTTAAGATTTTAAATGAATTTTTTAAAAAAAATTGTGGATATCATTAAACAAATGTTAAATAAAGACTTATTTTATTTTGCTTTTGTACAAAGGGCTGCTTTACGGCCCAAAAATGTATAAAAAACAACTGTTTTTAAAATATCGTACATAATATTTATTTTAAATAAAATAGGTTAAATCTTTAATTTGCCCATTTAAAAACAACCTGTTAAATATATATTTTCTCGAAAAAAAATAGTTTCGGGTCTACCTTAAAGGTTTTATGTCTTGCCCTTAAATCTGACATCAGACCAAAACAACTTGCGGTTGGTCGAACACAAGGGACGCTTGTGCTTGGTTACTATTTATAAGTTTTCAATTTTTTCTAAATTTACCTTGGTTTTTCGTAAAGTTTGGTAGACAACTTGTTTGGTAGATATTTATTTGATTTATGGGTTTTATTATAAACCGGTAATAAATAACGGATATAAAACTAGACTTTAAGTAAACTTTTGCGGCAGTGCAAATAGTGCGTCAAATAAATATATTTATTTATTTAGAAAATAAAAAATAATTCCAAAATTTGAAAATAAATTAATTAAAATAATTTTCATACCCTTTATAAATTGTGAAGAGGGGAAAAAATAATTTTTTTTAAAATGTTTGTCATAGCCTATTAAGGGGTTTAAAAAAGACATTAAAATTATTAAAATGTTTCTCAGCCCTGTTTCAAATTTAAAATAATTTTATTTAAATGATTGTCCCAACCTCTTAAACTATTAAAGAAAAGATTTTATTAAAATATTTGTCATAACTTTTTTAATTGTGAAAAAAAAAAAAAAAAAAAAATAAAATAATTGTACTAACTTCTAATTGTCAAAAAAAAAAAAATTTTAACAAAATATTTTTAACAACTTTTCTTGAATTTTTTATTTAGCT
Source organism: Listronotus oregonensis (assembly GCA_019359885.1). Lineage (NCBI taxonomy): Eukaryota > Metazoa > Arthropoda > Insecta > Coleoptera > Curculionidae > Listronotus > Listronotus oregonensis. The sequence goes on from JAHBCN010009872.1 coordinate 17,895, forward strand.
AACTCTAAACGTTACAAAATTATTTTAATTTATGGTTTTACCCGTTTAAGGTAACCCACAATCAAATTTCCATCTTGGACATATCTGGACCCTAACCAACTTCCCCGGGACTACAGGGTAAATCTTACCCTTCCTTAGGCTCTTGTTTTGATTTAGGATTAAGATATTAGACCCAAATCTCATTCATAGTAATGAAACGGTATAAAAAAATTTTTTCCAAATTGCCCAGATGTTGCTTAGAAAATCGTATTCAAATGTATTTTTGCTCCATTGCAAGCATTGTGTACAATGTGTACTCAACTTTCTAAAACTCAAAACTTTAGTCCAAATATTGCTTAGATTACACTATAAATATTTCTTGGTTAATTGGTAAGCTTATGGAACAATAAGAAATATCAAAACATCTCTAATTTTGCAAAACAAACACTGTGTTGGCCCGTTTCGAACGTTAAATGCCAAAAAATTTTTTAGCTTAAAACTAATGATCGTAATAAATTAAAATTATCTGATAAATAGGTTTGACATGAGAAATTTAAAGCAAGAAATAAATTTATTTTAGATTTACAAAATGTTAAAATCAATTGAGCAAAATTTTATAGAATTATTTAAAAATGATACTGATAAGAATTTAAAAAATAAATTTCATTTCAATATTACAATATTCTAATTCCAACCGAACTAACGAAAATAGGTATAAATAATGTTTTTTTTTTTATTTAACAAAATTTATCATTTTGGGGATTTTTGTTTTTTTATCCTATAATTGAAACAGAAATGGGGATGCATCCTTAAAGCGAAACAAGACTTCAACAAAAAATAGTTGTGTTGTTACCAAACCAATTACCCGTTCAACGTTCCTTTAAAGGCATTGTTGCCCCACGACCAGTTTTTTTGACAAAAAAGGCGACTATTTGCTTCCAAGTGCGAGCAACTTTTATTGGATATTGTTCATCTTAAAACACCCATGCAGTCGACCGCTGTTTAGTTTTTGACTTAAAAGCAAAATAAAAAAATTGACCTTTTACAGTCTTTTGATTTTTTTAAACAGCATTTAATTTTGGGCTTTTTTCCCCTTACAAAGACAAATAATTTTTGTAAAATTTATGTGGGATTCAACAAAAAAAACCATTTTTCTGTTAAATAAATGGTTTTTTTTAAAAATATTTTGACACCTTTTTGAAAAAACCGTTGGTGACGAACGGCGCCGGATTAAATTCGTTATACAACGTTTAATGAAAGGATGAGGTTGATCTCCAAAATGTTTGTTTTTATAATCCACGTCAAGGCTAGAAACTATTGCAAATTTTAAGTTCCTTTCTCCAAGAACAAACAAATGAAAAAAAAACCCCAAAAAAGGTTTTTTTAAAAAAATTTAAAAATTTCGGGAAATTTAATGGAAAAATCTCAAAAAAAGTCATTGAGGGAAAATATAATAAACAATAAAAAGAAACAAAATATCGATACAAAATGGAGTGGAAAAAAAATTTTCTTAAACCTTTATTTTTTTTTTTTTTTTTTGGTATGTTTTAAAATTTTTTAGACTTAATTTCTTTGTTTAATTTTATTTGTTTTTGATTAATTTATGTAATATGAAAAATATTTTTCATAGTTTAATTTTTTAAGTCTTATGCCTTAACCCCTCCCTTTAGTTTTTCTTAAGCATTAAATTCCCCAAAAATTTTAAAAAGTTCCTTGACCAGTTAAAATTCTCCTTAAGGGACCCTTATCAATTTAGGATTTCTGATTAATGATCTTTTTAAAAGGGGAAAAATTTTACATTTAAAAATATTTTTAATTTTGTTTTACCTTTTTCAAATAATTAACAATGATGGTTTGGATTTTAATATTATAAAGTATTGAACAGATTTCAAAAAATTTTCGAACTGAATTTAAATTACTTTTGGCATTTTTAGGTTTATTTTTTTCTTTTTTTAATTTTTTGGCTTCTCTTTTTATTTTGAAGAAAATTTTGATTAAAAAAAATAATCTTATTTTTAAAAATTTAGTTAAGAAGCTAACAGAAATACTTTAACTTAAACAAACTGATGATGAGAGACAATTCCTTCAAAAATTTTTAAAATTTTCTTGTAAATGAGGGAAAATTTAAAAGGTTCACATAAAAATTTAAAAAAAAAATTTTAAATAAAATTTTTTCATAAAACCTAATAAATTTTTGCCTTTCCCTGTCCTAAATAGGCCCCAGATTTTTATGTTGTTTTTTAAAATTTTTCAACAAAAAAACCGACTTGTATTGTAATGTTTAAAAAAAAAAAAATGTTTTAAAAGTTTTAGAGGTGCCCTTATGACAATTTTTTTAAAAAAATTAGAAGATTTTATTATTTAAAAAATTTACAGCCACACAAAAAAAAAAGTTTTCGTTTCCACGAATGCAACGTTTTGGGGTCGCTCAATTCGAATCCGAGGTCGGTTTGCCTGCAACAGGTCACGTTTCAAGGTCACCCCAAGGTCAAATCATTAGATTTTAACAAAAAAAAATTGCAAAAATTCATATATAGGTTTTTGGGGACGCTGAATCCAAATCCGAGGTCAGTTTGTTGATATCAGGTCATTTTAAGGTCATAGCAAGGTCAAATCATTGGATATTGAGAAAACAAATGCAAATGCAAAAATGTACATATACAGGGTGACATAGAAAAAAGTACATTGCATAGTGCCACACAATAAAGGACACTAAAATAAGAAAAAAAGTTCTCATGAACACGGGTCCGCAAGGCCTTCGTTTAAAAGATACGGGTGTTGATTTTTTTTTTATTTATTTTGCAAAAACAATGTAAATCAACAATTACATTTTAATGGTATACTAAAAAATAGATTAATTAAAACAAAACATCAAGTTTTAGAAGATGTTAAATTGTTGTCCTTGTACTTCAATACATTTTCCATTCTCCTTCTTAATGATTGACGGCATCTTTGAAATATTCCTGGTTATTACAAATCTATCTGCCGATTCCATAATTCTTATCCATAATTGTTCTTCATTATGTATTTCTACTGCATAAACGTCATTTTCATAAATCCCCAAAGTGAAAAATCGATGGGATTAAGATCGGGACTACGAGCTGGCCAAGCACGGGCCCCCCCTCGACCATTCCACGTATTTCCAAATCTCCGTCCAAATATTCCTTGCCACTCGAGAAAAGTGAGCTGGCCCATCATGCATGTAATACATTCTTCCAATAATATCCAATGGGACATCCTCTAATAATGTGTTTAAAATCATTCTCCAAGAAATTTCGATACAGTACACCTGTCAATCGATTGGGCAATCGAAATGGGCCAATTAAGTAATTGTCGATTATACCTGCCCACACTTAATAGAAAACCCTATTGGTGACTTCGAATTACAGTTTGATGAGGATTTTCATCATTCCAATAGTGCTGTATGTAGGTTCAGAATACTATCACGACTAAAACCAGCTTCGTCGGTAAACAAAATTGATGAAATAATTTTTTGTTTTGGTTTTGCAACAATTCCAAAATTGTACACGAGGTAAAAAGTCATGTTCCAATAGTAAATGATTTTTGGAAATGATATGGGCGAAGGAGTTGTTCTTTGAAAAAATTTGTCCAACTGATTCACGGTTGAGGTTTCGGCTGAACTTGTTTTCCTGGTGCTTGTTCTCGGATTATTTTCTACCATTCGTAAAACAGTTCCTTCGTTTCGCACATGCGACGAGTTCTGGAAACCCCACTATCAATTTTGGTTTTCTAAAACATCCATCTTCTCCCAAACGCCTATGCACATTAATAAATGTTCGAACATTGGGAACTTGTTTAAAATATATCTTTCTCGATAGATACGTTGAGCTTCGTAAAATTTGATCTAGCTTCGCCGTAACACATAATCATGTCCCTGTATTCTTCAAAAGTGAAGTGAACCATTTTTGAAAGCAATTTTGAATAATCAGTGAAAAACCCAATGAAAAACTTAATCAAAAACACAAAATACCTCTAACAATTATTCATTAGTTTGACAAGTGTCATTATGACTATTCAATATGTTATTTATCATTGGTTTTGCAAAGGTTACTTTGGCGCTTTTTGAATAATTTGCGTGCATTTGTACTGGAACCATTGCTTCTACCAACTTGAACAAGGTATACCTTTCTTAAGTATAAAGGAAGGTGTAACAATTTTTTTCAGTCGAAAATGACATACAGTGTATAGCAAAAAAGTTACGACCGATTCAATAGGGATATTCAAAAAAACCAAACAAAATTAAAATTCAACACCCCGAATCTTTTAAACGAAGGCCTTGCGGACCCGTGTTCATGGGAACTTTTTTTCTTATTTTAGTGTCCTTTCTTGTGTGGCACTATGCAATGTACTTTTTTCTATGTCACCCTGTATATGTTTTTGGGGTCGCTGAATCAAAATCCGAGGTAAGTTTGTACATTTCGGGTCATTTCAAGGTCATATCAAGGTCCTATATATGTTTTGTGATTTATAAATTCTCAGCTTATGCGCGAATTGATAAGTGAATATTTTCTTTCAGAATTTGAGCTTCGAAAAACTTTGAACAGCACTTTATGTAAACAACTACTTTTAGATTCAGATTCAGCCAGTTCCAAAGGCTATTAGAAAATTTTATATTTAACATTTTTTAGACAAAATCTGATTATTTAACCTTAATATGATCTTCAAATGATCTTAACGCGACCTCATATTAGCCATCTAACCTCAGATTTATATTCTGCGACCTCAATAACCTATGTAAAAATTAATTTCGAATTTTCTTGGCAAAACTAATAATTTGGCCTTAATATGACCTTGACATGACCATAACCCGGTTTGATATTAACAAACTCACCACGGACTCGGATTCAGCGACCCCAAAAACCTATATATGTACATTTTTGCAATTTTTTTTCTCAATATCCAATGATTTGACCTTGATATGACTTTGAAATAACATGGTATCATCAAACTGACCTTAAATTCGAATTCAGCGACCCCAAAAACCTTTATATGAATTTTTGATTTTTTTTTTGTCAAAATCTAATGATTTAAATCTGCAATAGTAATGTTAACCGATATAATTTCTGATGCCTTAAACCAAGCTAAATCTCAAAAAACACATTTCAATAAAAATTTCAAAAAAATTAAACCCTGGATTACAAACGGGATAATAACGGGCATAAAAAAAAGGACAAAATGAAAAAAAAACTTCTTCAACATAACACCTTAGAGAATAAATTGACCTTCACAGAATATCGCAACAATTTGCACAACTTAATTCAAAAACGTAAACATGACTTTTACAAAGCGAAAATTTTGAAGAGCGGTACTGATCTGAAAAAAATATATAAAGTTATAAATGAGGCATCGGATTCTAAAACTGTTAAACATGACAACAATTTTAACATAATCCACAACAATATTCAGTTTAGTAATACTTTAGATATGGCTAATTTTTGCAACGAGTTTTTTTGTTAATATTGGTTACAACATGTATAAAGGAATAAAGTCTCCTTCCAATCCCCTACAGATAAAATCAACAGCACCATATTCTATGTTCCTGAGGCCAACAAATAAAAATGAAATTATTAAACAAATAGTCTCACTAATAATTCCTGTGCTCCTGGTGCTGACGGCATAACCTCAAAAATTGTTAAACACCTTCACATGTATATTGCTTCACCACTCGCTCACATCATTAACGATTTTTCGAACAGCTAAAGTCCCTAAATCTTTTAAAATGGCAATAGTCAAACCCATTTAAGAAGTCGGGGGAAAAAGATCTAATATGAGGCAACTATCGACCCATTAGTATCATAAATACTTTTTTCTTAGATTTTTGAAAAATGTCTGAAGGATCGTTTGGGGGAATTTTTTAACCAAAATAAAACTTTATCTAATGCGTAGAAATACTTTTTTTGTAAATACCTGTCAATGGATTAGCACAGGAAATAGGGAAAATGTTTGATTGATTGTTTTAGTTTAAATTTATGGAAAAAATGTAGACATTAAAAATGATTGCACACTCTTAAAAATGTGAAAATAGTAGAGATGTGGAATAGTTGTCGAATCGAATATTTAAACTATTCGAATAGTTCCGAATCGAATGGGAATAGTTATATTCGATTTAAATTTCGAATCAAATATTCGAACTATTGGAATAGTTCAGACAATTCGAATAAAGTATTTTTTTAAATAATTGATTATATAAGCTAACTATAAGAGCCCTAGTATCTATTTAAAATAATAATACGAAGCAAAAACTTAAACTTTCGGTTTAAAATTACGTCTTTAATTAATATAAAACTTTTATCCTATAAAAAGACTAATCTAAAAAGTTAATATTAAAAAAAATTGGCAAAACTAACTTATTATGATTTAGATTTTAAATAAATAACCACCACAACACTTTTCCAATATTGTGTTTCAATATTTATGTTGCATTCAAATACATTGGGATTTTCAACCCTGATGCTTTTTATGAACGTGGAACAAAAGATAATCTGGCCCGGGGAAAGAAATGTCTTGCTGTCTTTCTGGATCTGGCGAAGGATTTGCCGGTGCCCCATGATTTGCTTTTTGGGGGAATCTTAGGAGTGGGGGGCACGTTTTGGGAAGTTTTTAGTGACTACTTGAGTAACAGAACGCAGTCTGGGGTTGGGACATACGGTGAGTGACCCACTTGAAATCAAATTGGCTTTCCACAGGGTACTGTTCTGGGGTCAATTCTTTTTGCATACATTAACTCACTGACTAACTTCCCAATTCGAACGGATCTGTGGTGTCTTACGCGATGACACGGCTGTCGTGTTTTTGGGGATACTTTGACTCGGTAAGAGACTATAAACAATGGTGGGTAAAATTAAACACTGGTTGGACTCTTTTAAGTTATCTCTAAATGTCTCAAAAACAAACTACTTTGCTTTTTCACTTACAATGGCAAATCGTCCACATTAGAAAATTTAACATTGACAGCCTTAATACTCTTTAGCCCATGTTGATTGCAAAATATTAGGAGTTTTGTGACAAACACTTAAAATGGAATCACCATGTCCTTAAAATTTTAAAAAATAATATTAAATTAATATATAAATTTTTAAAAATTAGAGAATTTTTAAATACTCAGGTTTAATCATGGTATACAAGGGGATTTTTGGAATCATTGCTCCGGGTATGATGTGGGTTTTATGGGGTGGTCTCTAACAACACTTTATCCAGTTTAAATAAAGCCCAAAATTATATACTAAAAATAATTTTCAGAAAGCGAACGCTTTTTCTACGGCTTTTCTCTGCTCAAAAGATGTTTTTGATGTGCGTTCACTGTACTGTTTGTCCACCTTTTATATGTTCCGAAACCCTCAAATCTAAAAAATTTATAAGCCATCCATACCAAACTAGAATTTAAAATTAATGAACACCTAGAAACGCCAATTGCCTCAACAACAATGAAATTAAGGTCAACTTTTTATCTAGCACCCAAAATGTATAACTTGTTACCGCCTTACATAAGACACTTAAAGAATCTGAAAAAATTTGTGTAGCAGAGAGTACATTTTTTGAAAATTTAGAAACATTAAGAACATTTTCATTAGTATGTAGATATTTTAAATATATTCATCTGATTTTTATTTTGTTATCTTTTGTTTAATTGTTAGTTTTGCCAACGATCTTTACGATCTATCTTGTTTAGAAAAGTTTTTATTTTATATACAAAATATATATATATATATATATATAATATATATATATATATATATATATAATATATATATATATATTATTATTATATATTATATATAATTATATTTAAAAATTTGTTTGTGCATTATACTATAAACTGTTGATTGGTACTGTGCACATACAGGTATTTAGTTACCTAGGTGCATTATTACACTCTAGGAACCTATCTTTACATTTTGTTTGCATTCTTTTGTATTGAATTGTAACAAACAATATGTAATATATTATTATTATTATTGACCTTGGAGTGACCTTGAAACGTAACCTGATGCAGACAAACCGACCTCGGATTCGAATTCAGCGACCCCAAAAACCTAAGGTCCAATAGGTTGCATTCGTGGAAACGAAAAATTGTTTTTTTTGTGGCTGGATTATCAATCCCACATTGTAAATGCCAATAATCAGAAAAGAGGAAGATGCAATATTGGCCCCTTTTTTAAAAATTTATAGTTAAGTTGCAATAAAAATCTAATAGTAAAAAAGAAAAAAAATAAGTTTTCTGAATTTTCAGCTAAGGGGAAATTTTTTTCAATTCGTCGTGCTCGCGATTAAATCGCCTCACGAAGCCCAGGATGAACAAACTTTTTTAAATAAAGTGTTTTTAAAAAACCGATTAGGATTAGCGACATGAGTAGAATTAAAAAAAAATCCTTTTCATATTCAACCCGACAGATGGAATACTTAATTTTTAGTTAATAGTTAAAAGTTTTTTTGTAAAAAGTTCCAAAGTTCTTATAAACAAGGCGAAAAAAGGGGTCATAATGCACATCTAGGCCACTACTGTGAGTAACTCACAACACTTCCTTTGATAGTAATTTGAAGGGGTTTTTTTTGGTATTAATCTTATTAAAATAAAATTAAAATATACCTTGTGGTTTATTAATTTTCGAAAAAAAATTAAATTTATTGGGCTCTTTGGGACCAATATGTCTAAGGGCTGCCTATAAAAAAAGTTTATATTTTTATCCAGGAGATTTTTTAATTTTTTTGGATATTCTGTATAAATTCTTGTCGAATTGTTAACTTTTTTTTAAAAAATCGGCTGAAAATAGAAGTAGCAAAGAATAAATACCATCTCGCTACTATTTAATATTGTTCCCTTGCATGAACCCGTTCATAAAACGTTTCGTAATAAATCATAGAAAAAGTCAATTACACGTCAGTTTTATAATGAAAAGCTCTACGCGAAAACTTTTTCTATTCAGTGAAAAATCAAGAAAACAAGTGAAAAAGTCGGGAGTGTAACTGGTCCCGCGAGTCGGGACAAAATTTATATACGAACTCCGAGCGATTTTAATTCATTTCCAGCTCTCTGGTAATTTCCAATATTCCCAGCGATATTTCATTTCGAAATTTATTAAATTGGAAAAATGAAAAGAAGGAAGCAGGGTCGTCACATTGTGGTTTCTATCAATTTAAAAATTAAATCACAGTGGTAAAACGTATTAAAAAGGTAATTTTAAAAATAAATCAACTTAAAAAAAATTAACCTAAAATTTATTTAAAATAATATTTTTTTAGGCGACTGTCACAAAAAATTTAATTTTATGGATTTACTTACGTCCGTAAAGTATAACTTTTTTGGTCGCATTTACTTTACGGCCGCTTTTTTTTACCAAGTTGGCCTGGATAGCTAGGATAAAGTGCGTTGCTAGAAAGTTTATTAACAATCTGTCAGTGTCAACTTAACAGTAATAATCAGAATAAATAAAAATTACGCAAAATAAGTCATACACACAGTGATAATTCAGCTGAAATTTATGATGTCGCAAAAGCAGCGACTTTAAATTTACTACCAGAAAAATCTCGGCACTTCTGTTTAAAACAATATGAAATTTTTATGGAATAGTGCAATATACACAAGGCTTAAAATTTAAAAGAAGAGGTATTTCTTGAATTTTTTTTGGAACAGGCCAAAGTTAGAAAATCGTCTACATTATGGTCTACCTACTCAATGTTAAAATCTACAATTATGGTTAAAAATAACATTGACATTGGAAAGTTTTTAAATTTGACTGCATTTTTAAAACACGCAGTAAAGGATACCAGGCGAAAAAGTCCGCAATTTTTAAAAGAAATAATGTTAATTAGCTCCAAACAGAAGCGCCAGATGAGAACTATTTAATGTGAAAGATAACACAATAAAATAATTTAAAAGTTAATTCATTTAAGTTATTTAAGTAATTATAATGTGTTTATTTGTAGGTGTGTTTTTTAATTGGTGTGGCTGGTGCCTGTAGGCGAGACGAACTAAGACAACTATTTATAAACGATATACAAGGCAAAGGAACCGTGTAAATTATTACACTTCCTAAAACAAAAACTGGTAATAAACGAGTATTTACAATAACTGATGAACTAATTGAAAATATAAGTCCCCTACAGCTAATACGAAAATACTCAAATTTATGACCTTTTAATCTAAGTCATCAAACGTTAAAGGGAAAAGAAGCCAATAAAACAATGGTCACAACTCGATTATTAGTTTCGAAGAAATGCGTAAATAAACATACATACAAACATACACACATACTCAGTCCAATTTAAAAGAGTATAAAGAACCCAACACTTTTCAATACCTACATTCTAGTTTTAAAAATTCATAATTATGGAGTACTTTTATCTCTTTTCTTTCTTCCATTAGATTAATTTTTTTGAGCGGAATGGGAAAAATGACCTCCCCCCCCAACCCCCTTACCAGTTTATTGTTTGGTTTCTCCCATCGTTCTTTAGGTACCTTTTTAAAGCCCGTTTTTAAAAACTCCAGGTCTAATGGGATATTTTAATTCCTTTTCTTCTCCACCCCAACCAGAAAAACCAAACCTGCTGTGTTTTCCAATTTCCCCAAATTGGGGGTGTTTTTCAGCCCCCGAAAACTAACGGTATTACCGGTTTATTTTTCCAGGTGCTTTTGTTTTTACAATACCGTTGTTTATACCGTTTCCTTCGCCATTAGGATAAAATATTATTTCCTTTTCTTTTATGCAGAAAAATAATTCGTCTGATTTATAGAAAAATAAATATTTCAGACAACCTAAACACAAAACGAAGAGGATATACCAGTTAGAGCATCAAAAGACTCAAACCAAATCCTTAGGAAATCCCAAGTTTGTGCAAATTAAGTTTTAGATTAAAATACATTGCTCATAACAGGTAAGGAGCTTGAAAGAAATTAGTAGTACACTGTATATTTTATGGGTACCTGATTGTTTTAGAAACATGCAAGGTGTTCTTTAAATTTTTAAAAGGAAATTTTAAAATTGGGTTTGAGTTGATATTTTCTTTTTCTTTTTTTAAAAAAAGGGGGCCGTTTTAAAAACCGGGAGGCAGGGGGGGGCCCCTTTTTTGGGCCCCCCCTTTTTTCCCCCCTAACCCCATTTCTTTTATCCCAAATTTTTTTCCCATTAGTCTTGTTCCTTTTACAAGTCTGAATAATCTTGAGACGGGTTTGGGTTTAAATTTTTAATTTCCTGTGGGTCATTTTTGGTTGCCCCAAATAATGCCTGTCTTTTGTGATTTAACCTTCACATTCACACAGAGGGGTTTTTCCCCCTCGTCGCACAATCTGAAACTTGGGTCTCCATTGTATGGCCTTCTTGTGTAGGTATCCTCTTAGGTTATCATGCCCTGTTAGCAACCCTACTGTTATGCGAAGTTTTTCCCCTTTTTGTATTTTTTCCTTCGTTTTTTTGGATGGGTTTTTATAAAGTTTTTTCCATGTCTTACTCTCAAAGGGTTTTTCCCCATTTTTCCCTTTCGTGTTTTTTGGGGGGTCCACTCCCTGGTTTGCCCTCGTGCTGGGTTTTGGTCATTTAAAGGGCGGTTCGGGTCCAAAGTAGGGGGGTGGATGATCCATGCCCCCCTTTTGCTCATCCGTTTTTTCCCCCCCTTTCCCCTATTCCGAATTTTCCTGGTCCCCACGGGAGCCCCCCCTGTTGCGTTTTTCCAGGACCTCCAGTTCGTTTTGGCATTCCCATTCAGCGGACGCCCCCTTTTTGGGGTTTACTGGGAAACGCCTGGCTGTCTGTTTTTTGCAGCCCCGCTTGTTTTTTGTAAGCCCCCCTGTTATTTTCTTTTGCAAAATGCAGTAAAGCATATATTTCTGTGGTGAAATTTTAAAAGAGATGCCTATTTTTCAAAATACATTTTAAAAATTTGGGGTTTAACAGTTGCGTGTTACGATATTGGTTTTAAAATTTTTTAAAAACAAATTGGGACGCCCAAAGGGTTTTTTTCTAAAAAAAAGTATTTATAATTTCCCAAAACGTAAAATGTCTTTTAAAGCATCCTGTTAGAATAGTGGCACTACGGTGACCTTACTTAGGAACTTTAAAAATAAAATTATTTCCCTCCTTTCATATTTGGGGGTCAATGAAGAATTTTTTTTAACCCTATGTAACAAAAGTTAAAAAAAAATTTTTGGGCTGATAATTTAATCCTAAAAAACTTTGAATCAGTTGGCCCTTGGAAAAAAAATTTTAGGTAATTTTTAAACTTCAATTTTGTCTATTATATTTTTCAAATATTAAAAAAATTATTTGGGTACCCGGGAAAATTAAAAATTTTACAAATTTTGTTTGGGCGGGTTTCCAAAACGTAAAATTTTTTAAAAATATTTTTGGGGAAAATGTCGCAGTTTTGACCATTTATAAAAACCCTTTAAAACGAACAAGGGATTTCCCTTTTCTAAAATTTTCCCAAAAAAAAGGGGGGGCCCCAAAATTTGACTAATGCCCGTCAAATAGGTTGGTGGAAAAAGATTTCTTTTAAATCACATGACCCTTAGTTGAGAACTAAACGAAAGGGGGAAGTTCAAAAAGGGGAAAAAATGCCCCAAAAAACACTTTAAAGACAGTTGCCAGAATCCCAATTTTTTTGCCGGACGTTAAGAAGCCCACAAAATTTGATCATGGATGACGAAAAAACTTCACGGGCCTTTTTAAAAAAAATTGGGTTTTCCCGATGACATACAAAAAAAAATAACGTCAAATATAAAACCAAAAAAAAAATTTTAGCAAAAAGGGTTTTTGTCTGGTGTGCCATATCAGGGGGTGGGGTTTCAAGGCCAAGGGGTTTTGGGGGGGTGAGGGGGAAAGGGGCCCAAAATTTAGACTGGGCAATGCCTTTTTTAAATTGGTTAATTTTTATGAACATAAATTTCCCCAACGATGACATTTTCTTTTGGCCCCCTCCTGCGTCTTGTCACTACTCTAGAACAAAAAAATTGGTTAGAAAACCCCCCAAAACCCATTTGGGCCCAAAAAAGACAACCCCCCCAAAAGTATCCCCGTTTCGTCCAATTAAAGATTTTTTTGGGAAATTAAATAAAAAAGGGTTTTTTATAAAAGGTTGGAAAGCCGAAAAAAAACAACAGTTTGGGGCCCGTACCAAAAATTGAAGGGGCCATGGACCTTTAAGAATAATTTAAATTTTGTTTATTGTTAAGTAGCTATTAAAAAAAAAAGGGATTAAAAAATTATTTTACTAATTTTAACCGGTTTTCTTTAAATTGCTTATAAACATTTTTTAAAAAAATTTTTTTTACATACATTATAGCAGTGGAACGGAACAGAACAGGGTCCTTGTTTCTTTAAAACAAAAAAGCAAAGACACCAAGCAAAGCAAAATATAAAGAAGGCATATTTGTGGGTTAAAAAAAAAGGAAAAAAAATAAAAAAAGTATTTGGGGAAAAAGCATAATGGGAAAATGAATAAAATTATGTTTTGGGGTGCCAATCAATTTTTACACATTTTCTTTTTATATGTGATCATTACCAAATTTTTGTGAATAAATGCTTATAAAAAAAAGGGATTGCAACATGTCACTCCCAAAAATTTTCTTTTTAATGTCTAATGTCAATTTTCATATTTTCATTTATAAGGTAACGTATCATTACTTTTGTTTTGTTTTTAAAATTACATACCGGGGTGGGTAAAAAGCCCATTACACACGATTTTTTGAAAATTACGGTACGAGCGTGAGCGAGTATAATTCGAAAAAAGTGTGTAATGGGCCCATGAGTTGTGTACTTCTTTTTCTACGACTTTATGTTTAGTTTTTTTATAAATAAAAGCAGAAGATTATGTAAACTTTAAGTAACAATACAAAAAAAATACAAACATTTGCGTTGTCAAGGCGATTTTATTTGTTTCATAGCCAGCTTTACGTAAAATCTATTGAAAGTTTTCAAGGGTTTTGGGGGCTCGCGGCTAATGCGATTGTGAAACTGTTACGTAAATATATATATATATATATATATATATATATATATATATATATGTTACGTAAATGCCCTTTCGCACAGTTTGGCTTCTTACAGTATAGTGTTTGTAATTAGAGATTTACTGATAAAGAAGATGTGTAATTAGGTTCTTACTAATATAGGAGTAGAAAAAAATATACAATATCTTCTAGGGAGCGCTGGTTCTAAGAAGTTTGGAAACCTTTCCAAATATTTTAAGATGTCTCTTTCTCCCTACCTATAACACGAATTACTTACGTCTTCAATCTAAACCAAATGAATTTCGTTTCAGTTTTTTCGCAACTCAGGCCCTTTTGTTTATTTCGTGACAAGTCCTTGGCAATAAAATTGCCAGCTAGAGAACAAACGAGGTGTGCAAAAGTTTAAAATATTTTAATTTATAAATTTAAAAGAAATATTTGTTGATTAAATTTTTTTAATCAAATAATGTAATATAAATAATAACCAAAAAAAATTTTTAAAAACATACTTTTTATTGGTAACATGTTCGGGGGTAGGCTCCCTCGTAAAGTAGGGGAACAATCCTTTATAAAAGGGTTTAAATTTACAAAATCATTTTTAAAGAAATCATCATCCTAGAAGAAAAATAACATCAGTCCAACGTAATTTTCGGTTATAAGCAAAAAATCAGATAAAATTTGACAAAGAATACCCTGGAAAAGTAACATAACCTAAACACATTAAACCCTGCACTTTATCCCCACTCCGATTCTCTTGTCACCACCACACAGCAAATGACAACCAACCAACCAAAATAACAACATATATGAAAATATAATTCGGGACACAGTTTACTCTATGTACACCAGAAAAGACAAACGTTCAGGGAAAAAATTGAATATTTTGAGTTTTTCATTGACTCCTTAAAAAGATGTATCAAAAGTGTAGGCTTTAAGTGGAAAAAATCAATTGATAGAAAATATTTGATGGACTTGCCAGATATTGTTAATAATTTTTTTTTTTTGAGTTTGCATGTTTCATTTTTTGGATTGCTATTTTTATTTTGATGTGCTAACCCATTTATCCAGTGGTATTTTTTTCATGAAGAAGTAAATTAAATTGTCAGTATTTTACTTTTTTCCCTCAAAGTTAAAATATTTTTATACCATTCTTCCTATTATTTACAATTTTTGTGAGCTCATGTTTGTTACATCCACTGCTCATTGTAATACATTCTCAATTTAAAGTGCCATTTTGTTTTGAACTTGTTCCTCTGTTAGTTGAAAAAAGCCAATATATTTAAAATTATCAACTGCGTTTGTTCATTATTCATAATTAATCATAACAATAGTTAATTGCTATTAGGTTTGTTGAGTGGTCTGTACATTTAAACCCGATTTATCTATCATGTGTATTTTAATGCGTAAAATTTTAAAAACCCAGATCCGTTTGGCCCCTACACCCTCAAAATTTTGAGTTAACTGCAAAAAACTGCCCAAAATAACTAAAAATTGCAAATATGAAAACGAATTTTTTTTTTTTGAACTGACCAAGATGTCCCCTTTTGAATTTCGATACGCTGAATTCAAATCCAAAGTTCATTTTTCCCCCCGTTTTGGGTAAACCCGAAAAAACGCTGAAAATGACTGAAAATTCAAAAATTGTTGCAGTTATGAAAAAAAAATTTTTTTTTTAAGTTGATCAAGTATGTTTTTTAAAGTATTTTAAAGGGAAAAAAATCCGAAATAAGGTTTTGGG
>JAHBCN010009873.1:0-33571 GCA_019359885.1 Listronotus oregonensis
CAAGTATCTGATTATCTTTCCGAAAGGTTTGGTGACAGGTGGATTGGGAATAATGGGCCTGGTGGCCAGCTAGGTCTCCAGATCTCAATGTCCTCGATACATTTTTATGGGGTACGTTGAAAAACCGAATTTATGGGCAAGGCGAATACCAAAATATCGAGGAACTTCAACTCAACATCGTTAGGGAGTTTTGAAGATTAAGAAGGAGAGAAATAAATCGCGCAGTTAATAACATACAGAGAAGAGTGGCGATTTGTTTAGAAAATGACGGGCAGCATTTTGAACATTTGTTATAATTTTTTAGTTTTAGTTTTTAGTAATTTTCTGTTATTTAAACCATTCGGTTGTCATTTTGTTGTCTAGAGGCTTTCAAACGAACCATACTCAGCGAAGTTTCTATCCAATAATTTGAATAAAGTTCGATGAGGTTGTCGTCTCTCGGGATACGAGTTAAGATACACTTCCGATGTTTTCACACTGTTCCTATCATTCTTGTAATAAAGTTTTACCATATCTCGTTTTTCTTCATTGGTGAATTCCATTTTTAACGACACCACAACTGACAGTAAACACAGAATGTCATTTACACGTCACCGATTTGAGAAATCAAAGCCAACTACGTTATAAAAATATTCTAGTTAATTTTTCGGATTTTCCGGGCAAAAAGGGTAACTTATGATACATCGTTGAAAATGTGATAAAAAGGGCCATTCAAATTTGTGGAATTCCCATATGGCGTCCATAAAAAAAAAAGTTGATGATGGTTACGGAAAAACGAAACGTCGAGTTGCAAAACTATGAACACCATTCGATAGAGCGGAAAAAGTGACAATGCAAATGAATTATTTATTTTGGAATTCGTTGAAAAAGAAACCCAGGAAAAAAATAAAACGATTTTCCAAAATTTCGTTTTTTTCCTGATATCTCCGGAATTACTCGGAATTTTCAAACTTTCTAAACGGTATATCGTTGGTCACATAAATGCCCAACTTTGCCCCAATTTAACCATCTTCGTATCTCCTATAGTTTCCGAGATCCCAATTTTAGACTTATTTTGTTATATAGTTCTCGAAATATTCATCCTCAAACTTAAAAATCAAACTAACCACACCTTCACTGTATTTCCCCTTTTCTTGCACAAAATTGGTAATTTTGTGTAAAAACAAGGGAAAGTACAGTGAATGTGCGCTTGGTTTAATTTTTAAGTCTGATGATGAATATCTTGAGAACGAAACGTTGCTGTAAAAAAAAGACTTTAGAGTCGTGATCAGTGATTCAAAAATCTCCCGAATTTATGATCCATGAAATAACCGGTAAACGATTAAAATTTTATAGGTTATGTTATCTATTTGCTTTTGAAGAGCCTTCTTCCGTTCAATTATCCACATTTACAATGTTGCCAAGCTTTGCCATTTGACAAAATTTTGAATTCGAGATTAAGACTCGCATTACACTCAAGAATGTGATGTTTAACGGGCAATCGAGACTGATTTGCGACATTTTTCAGTTGAGGCTTAAGAATGACCAGTCACAATTTTTTCTACAATTTTTTTAGGTCAAGACTTTTCTGTATACCCCAAGATCCTTCCTCTTTAGCGGAACCCTTAGAGAAAATTTAGATCCCCTGGGCGAGTTTAGGGATAACGAAATCTGGAGCGCACTGTCCAAAGTCAACCTGGAAACGACAATTAAAAATCTGGGAGGACTAAATAATAACGTTGATGCGGCAGGAACTAATTTTTCAGCAGGACAAAAACAGCTGATTTGTTTAGCAAGAGCAGTATTGCATAATGCTAAGGTAAGTTTGTCAGCATTATGGGGCACTTCCCGAGGGAGTAGAGAATTGTAATTTTGACAGATGTCATTTTGAACAGACGACATTATCACTAGTAGTACCATTAGAAGTCAAATTATTTCCGGAAATTTTTTGAGAGAGAGAGAGAGAGAGAGAGAGACAGAGAGAGACAGACAGAGAGAGAGAGAGAGAGAGAGAGAAGAGAGAGAGAGAGAGAGAGCGAGAAGGAATTTCGTGACATAATTTGATTTCGAATGGTATTTGGTAAAAAAATTTCACACCAACATTTTTCGACCAATGAAATACAAGCATTTCTTAACGTTGCCATGGTAACATATGTATTTTTTCGGAAATTTTCTGCCAGCTTTAGTAGAGTCAACTTAATATTTGAAAATCATATAAAATATATTACATAGGAATCTGATGTTTCTAAGTAACTAAAATTGGTAAAAATAAAGTTTGGACCATCCTTAACGCCTAGGTTTTATAGGGCATATATCTAAGGTAGACTTATTGCTGAAATAAAATTTTCTTCCAGTTTTAGTAAAGTAAACTCAATATTCGACAGTAATATAAAATATATTGGTAGAAAAACAATTTGGACCGTCCTTAAAGCTTAAATGTTATAAAGTATACGTAGACCCTTGGTAGACTTACTGCTGAAATAAAATTTTCTACCTGTTTTAGTAAAGTAAACTCAATATTCAAAAGTAATATAAGATATATTACATCCGAAACTAGTGTTTCTATGTCAATTTTACCATAGAGGAAGCTTTTTTTCATTGCTTTCCTATCATTTTTTTTTATTATAACCGTCAATAATTATTGGTGTGAAATTTTCACAGATTTTTTTTTTTTGATAGATAATATAGTTAAAACTGTAAGTTTTGACAGCTGTCATTTTAGATATATGCAATTTTTTACAGGTGTAATTTTTGACAGAAATTATGCCATGTATGAGATATTTTTGTATTTTTCAGATACTTTGTATAGATGAAGCTACAGCAAACGTTGACCAAGATACGGATCGCCAAATACAACTAACATTGAGATCGGCTTTCAGAAAATGTACAGTGATCACTATAGCTCACAGAGTTCAGACGATTTTGGACTCAGATAGAGTGTTGGTGATGCACGAAGGTCAGATTGTCGAGTTTGACTCACCGGAAACTTTGCTCAATGATAGCGGAAGTTATTTTTATCAGTTGGTCAACCAGGACTCCTAAATATATATTTCTTTAGGAAGTTCAATATGGATTTTGGAACTTTAAGAACATACAACAATTTTTTGAATTTAACTTGTTTAAATTAAGAACGTCTACATTTTGAACTTTCTTATTATTTCATCATAGCTAAAGTTATAATGTTGTTAATATTTATAAAACAAGAGGAATCTGCCCTGATAAAAACTAGTTATTGATTTTTTATTTTTAAATATTTTTGACAATAATATTACCTTAAGTTTTAAACTTATTTTTTTAAAACTGTTTGTGATTAAAAACATGTTCAGTATTTTTAAGCAAATAACAATTATTACTATTAGATATTATTTGGTCTCTTATTTTTAAGTGATACAGAAATTTTTATTTAATTAATGTATTTATTAATAAAATATTTTTGTGTAAAGTAACTTTGGTTTTTATTTACAATATTATTGTTTCCCTTATCTTTATTTTTAACCATATTACACTTGATGGTGGATAATTTTATTTTTGGGGGTGATGCATGTAGGTACATATATAAATTTAAATAATAAGATGCCGTATGGGAAAAAATTTCTCCTTATTTTGGGGTCTGCAAACGTCATTTTTGACAAAAAATTCAAGATATGTCGAAAACGTTGATTTAGGCATAGCATAATATACACGAAATATATCTAAATTTTCGGGGAATCCAAAAATGCAATAATATATAGGTTTTCCCATTAAAAATAAGAAAGTTAGCATCGACTTCCGGTACAACCGGAAGTGCCAATCTTGAAAATATTTTAGACGAGTCGTTCCCTTTTATATATTAGTAAACTCCCAAAATTTTTTAAAAATTTTTTTCGTTGCCAAGTTTTTGAGAAATCGACGCTTCGGTTCGTCGTAAACCCTGTATATATATTTATATATATATATAATATATATATATATATATATATATATATATATATATATATATATATATAAAAATATATATATATATATATTTTTAAAAAACTATTTTTAAACAAAAAATAATGAAATAAAAATTTTTTGTTAAATTTTTTTGTTTTTTTTTGATTTTTACAGGTTAAAAAGTGCCACCATCTTAAAATATTTTAGACGAGTCGTTCCTATCGATATTAGTAAACTACCAAATTTTAAAATTTTTCGTTGCCAAGTTTTGAAATCGACCGTCGGTTCGTCGGGACACCCTGTATATATATTTATTATATATATATATATATATATATATATATATATATATATATATATATATATATATATACAAAAATTATTTTTAAACAAAAAATGATAAAATAAAAATTTTGTTTAAATTTTTTTTTTTTTCGATTTTTACAGGTCAAAAAGTTATCTAAATTTTAAATTTCAAGAATAAATCTATTTTTTTAATTATAAATGGGGTGTAAAAATAAACAAAATTAAAAAAAATAAAACGTTTTTAAAGTCCAAAAATAGGGTGGACCCCATTTCCAAACAATTACCATAATTTGCAGACTTAAACATATTTTTAGGCGTTTCCAGGGCGGGGGGAGATTTCCTCCTTTATTCCGCTCCCCCTACCTACGTCAGTATGCACAATAAATATCGAAACGTTGTATCATATTTTTAACACTAAAATTTAATGGTATAGAAATAATTAGAAAGGTATAATACTATTTCCAAAAATAAAAAAAATCATGTATACTTAATAAAAAAGCCTTTTTAACATTTTTAAAAATTGTTTCTCTTCTATTTTATCTTTTTGTTTAAAAAATGTTTGTGTTAAAATAAAATGGTCGACTGTCTGAATGGAATGGAATAACATTTTCAACAAAAATTAGCTTTTATTACAGCGCAGCGGAGAATGAGAATGCAAGAAAGTAATAAAGAATTAAATATTTAAAATAATCACAAACGGTCGCATAAAGGGTTGTTCTTAGTGCATAATAAAATATTGTTTAATTTTTTACTTTTTTAAATTACCACGCTAAAACAGAAAAGAATATTGATACAATCAACTACTTGATTTTAGGAAATCCAGGACTTTCAGAAATATGTTTTTTTAAATAACTTTTAAACGGTTGTACCGACCGATCCCAAATACTAATCAGCTTTTAACCTTAAAAAAACACGTCGTCTCCAAACATTTGAAATTGGTTAATTCGTTCGAGAGATATCTCTGGCAAAATATTAAAAAAAAATTTTTTTTTTTATAATTGAACCACTTTACACCTTCGCAAATTTGGGCGTCTTTTTTGTACATCCAGTAAGTTCTTTACACCACTTTACACCTTTCAAAAATACTGCGCAAAGTTCAGGAGGCTCTCTGTATAATAGAAAAAATTAAGTATCGGACGCCTCCCCAAGACTGACCAAAACTTATTATATCAATATTTTTGTGGTTTTTCATATAACTGGTCCACACACCACAAATTCTAAGCAAAATTCAGGAGACTTTCTTATGCAACTAGAAAAATTCTCGTTTTACTAATTATTTTTTTACTTAAATCGTACCGATGTATGTTGAATATAAAGTTATATAATTAAAATTGTAACTGCCCTTATTTTTTAAACAAAGTATCTGCATAATTTTTAACCTAATTTTTTTTAGTATTATTACTATTTTTATTATTTTTTGGACTAACTCTGAAGTGTTTTATGCTTAAAAATATTTTTATTGAAGTATCTATGATGTGTACATTAATAAAATAAAGGTTTCTACCTTTTATTATATGTGCAAGGAACCTGAACATGAAATTTAAAGTTATACTTTAATACAAATTACACTACAGTAACTTATAGCATCGTCGCCGTAAGATGCCCTAAAGAACCTAAAATAAAGAAAGCTATGTGTAAGTATTTGGTCTTTAAGTAGTGGAAAGAACCAATGACAAATAACCTCTAATCTAAAACTTGTTTAATGAATAAGAGTTTTAAAAAATTTTTGGGGCCCATTTTCTTACATTAATGTTGTAGTGTTTTTTTTTAAAAATTTTTAAAACAAAAATTTTTGTCTGATCCAAAAGAAACTCTCCCAGCATCAACAAGTCGATTCTATAAAATTTTGCGCTGCTTGCCTCTAAAATTTTTCTTTCCATGCTAAAAAAAAAAGAACGTACCATTTAATTTTTAGACCCAAAACTGCTGTAACTTTTTCAAAAAAAATTTTTTTTGAATATCTAAAACGAAGATTAAAACCACTTTCCCCCTTCACTTTAAGCTGTATTGCATTTTTTTTTTAAAAAGATGAATATTATTATGAATCATGATGTACAGGGTGATCAATGGGTGCTGCAAAAACAAAAAATTCGGGGTGTTCCATTTCAGGGGTTTTTTTTTTTGGTCGTTATAATGTGGGTTTTTCCCCAAGGTCATATCAATATCTCTAGACTTATAGCCAGTTTATGAATTGAGGACCTCTGGCTTCGATACACTTCGAAACGTCAAATTTTGGTATACAATTTTTTTAAAAAAAGCTATAACTGGAAAATGGATTGACGGATTTCATCGAGTGTTTCATATTCGGAAAGCTCATTTCATGTAGATTTTTTATGTCCTAAGCACTTTTCGATAGGCTATAATTTTATGAGTATACGGGGCCAAAAAAACCAAAAACGTAGCTGATTTAGAAACCCCAAATATAGGGAAAATTTTTGAACGCCAAAGGGACCATATGTGTGTGTTTTTTTTTAAAAAAAGGCCAAGTTAAGTTTGTGTCAATATCTCGAAACAATTTCTAAAAATTAATTGAATTATGCTGTTCAAGGGCCTGTAAACTTATTCAGCAAAAATGCGTCGTTATTATGGCATTGGGTCTGAATGGTAGGAATCCCAACAACGTCTTAAAGTTTTAAACATTTTTAAACATAAATTAGGGTATTTATATTATATATGTTGTACACCATGATATACGGAGTGATCAACTAAGTGCTTTCTTTATTATGGTATCCATAATTACCGCAACATTAGGCAAACAGAACGGCATTGTTTTCGCAATATATTTTAGATTAAAATTGTTAGGCTTGAAACTTTTTTTAGTACATTTCGGTGTCCAAAAACTTACCGAACTTTTTTTTTGTTGATTTTAGCTTAGTTTTGCCATTTTTAAAGAGTCAAATTACCTTTACCAAAATAACAAAAAAATGTTTACTTGATACATTGAATTTATCTAAAGCAGCGATACGTTTCTATAGCAACGATGGAATAATGTCATTGTCATAAAACCGTTTGTAAGCCAAACCAAACTTTTTGTCCTCTGTAGAGGTAATTTTACCCTTTAAAAATGGCAAAACTAAGCAAAAATGAACTACGAAATATAGTGCGGTAAGTTTTTAGGACCGTGTAAAAAAAGTTACATGCCCCAAAAATTTTTTTAACCCAAGCATATTAACTGTAAAAATCGTTTTTAGATATTGACACAAACTTCAACTTGGCCATTTTTAAAACAAAACACACCATATGGTCCCTTTTTTGGGTTCAATAATTTACCCTAAATTAAGAATTTTTTTTAAACGGCAACGTTTTTTTGGGGGGGTTTTTGGCCCCGTATACTCAAAAAATTATTACCTATCGAAAAGTGTTTAGGACATAAAAAATCTACATGAAATGAGCTTTCCGAATATGAAACACTCGTTGAAATCCGTCAATCCATTTTCCAGTTATAGCTTTTTAAAAAAATGAATACCAAAATTTGACGTTTCGAAGTGTATCGCAAGCCAGAGGTCCTCAATCCATAAACTGGCATAAACGTCTAAAGATATTGATATGACCTTGGTAACAACCCATATAATAACGACCAAAAACAATTACCACTGAAATGGGACACACTCGAATTTTTTTTTTTTGCAGCACTCTATTGATCACCCTGTACATCATGATAATATTCATCTTTAAAACTAAATCAATACAGCTTAAAAAAAGAAGCGCAGTTTTTAAAATTTTTTTTAGATATTCAAAAAAAATTTAATTTTAAAAAAATTACAGCAGTTTGAAAATGGGTCTACGTGGGTACGATCTTATTGTTGAGCAGTTTAGTTTTTTTTGTTTTATATTTACGCCTATTATACCTTAGTGTATTAGTAATCGCGTCACCCTGTACATTATAACCTGCCTTCGGCCCTATTTAGCCAAAATATTGAAATACTAATATAAAATTTATTGATTCAGGTAAAATATAGTTATTTTCATATCGCTGTCGGTTTATACATACTTGATAATCGCCCGGGGGAACTTAAACATCAATTTCCGCATTTTCATGTAAAATTCACAAATTGGGAAGCTCAAACCTTTAAAGGATTTATCCTTTAATCAAGGATTAAGTATACGAAAGATCAATATGAACGTTAACGAGATAGAATATTAAATTTGGGGAGATGGAGAAAAAATTCTACCTGTTCGCGCGCTTTTCAACTCCCCGGAAACAAAAGTTTAGATCGATGAAGCTAGATACGTATTGTTATAGAGCTGGTTGTTAAAAAAGATATAATAAAAGTTATGAGAGAATCAGTGGCAGGACTTAAGGAATTTAATGGGAAGATTTCTATAATAATAAGAAAATTTTGGTCCCTAACAGAAATTGAGTCTACAAAAACAGGGGAAAAGATCAAAAAGACAAATTTTGATGCTAAAAATTGTATCACTTAGTAAATCTGTTAAACAAAACTATCTAGCTAGGCCAGTAAATGAAGGGACAAAGCTGTAAATAAATCTGTACAGTCCTACATTGTGGCGCAATTCTTAGGTCTTCGGGAATGCTTTCGAGCGAAAATTTTTTTATTAACATTAACAGGTGGAAAAGGGCTAAAAATGGCACCTCGAGGCCCGAAAAATGCGTTTCCCGCTAGTATCTCCCAAAATATACGAATTGGAGAATTTTTGATTACACAAAAAATGAAGATCGCCTTGTAATCTACAAAAATGGTCTTTATAATTTTTTTCGAAAAATTGATAGTTTTCGAGATAACGGGACCCAAAAGTCCCCTAGTTTCAGCTGCCGCTTTACCGTTAGAATGCCGATATCTTCATGGATTCACTTATAAGCGGGCGGACGAATTGTTCCATTACTCGGGCGATAATGTACATTTTTCAATCATTCAAAGTTCATCGGAACGGGAAAACCCGTACCTATCATTGCATATGAGTTTGGTTTCATTATGATTTTTCTAGAATATAAAAAAAAGCGGTCCAAGTTTTTTCACAATATTTTGAGAGTACTTCATTAATTTATTGATATTTTTTGAAAAAATGGTTTGTTATTAACATTTTTTTTTATAATGAGACTTTAGCAAGTGTTCAATGATCCCAGAAAATTTCCTTCACCATCTTTCTTGCGCTTTGATAAAAAATTGATTTGCCCATCCGCATTTTTTAGTAAGAAACTACTACTACCACATCTATCCAGTGTGTAATTTTAGGGATTTTTCGATGGCCGTTTTTGCAAAAAATATTGGTGTTGCGAAAAAAATGGTAGGGACCATTTTTGTAGATTTCGAGGTGATCTTCATTTTCTGTTTGAACAAAAATTCTCTAATTCGCATATTTTGGCAGATATTTGCGAGAAACTCATTTTTGGGACTTTGGGTGGCCATTTTCAGCGGGTTCCCACGCGTCGGAATCGTGATAAACTTTTTCTCGCTCTAAAGCAGGGGTCTCCAAACTTTCCAGCCTTAGGGCCATACTGATTACTCCAGTAAGTTTCGAGGGCCAAAACCATATTATCATTGTTGCCGGTGGTAAGAAGTGAAATAGTCCACTGATGAAAAAAAAAGTCCGAAAAAGTACACAACGTTTAAAAAAGGCTGCAAATCGGACTAAAGTCCGCAAAACGGCAACACTGCATAATATTAATTTTCCTGTCATTATCTGTAATTTCTAGATTAGTCGTAGAGTACGAGCCATGAGGAGTAACGTGACACGACATCTGGTGGACACAAGCGGAAATAGGTAGTACCTTCTATCGCTAACAGATGGCGCTAATAGCACGTACAAAATAATCTCGTTGGTTCGAGAAAGTTCTGGTGTCTTCCACTCACTTCTAGATGGCAGTAATTGGAATATATAAGAAGGCTAGTGGCGCAACCACAAGTCAGTTCCTATGACACTGTTGTTAAATAAAATATTGCATACCTCCTTAAAACGTGTTTGTGCGTGTTGAAATCGCAGCAATCTTCATTTATAAAACTCAAAACTGAACAAGAGGCTGCAACTCGTGCCAGCTTTCGTGTGGCTCTTGAAATTGCAAAACGTGGAAAACCATTCACCGATGGAGAAATGATCAAAGAATGCATAATTGCAGTAGCCGAAGAAATGTGCCCTGAAAAGTTAAATTTATTAAAAACTGTCAGTATGTCAGCAAACACTGTGGCTCGAAGGGTAGAAAACATCGCTGAAAATATATCCTCTCAACTGTTCGACAAAAATGGACATTTTGAGTGGTTTTCTTTGGCATTGGATGAGTCAACGGATGTGTCAGATACTGCTCAGGTGTTGATTTATATTCGAGGAATAGATAAAAGCTATGAAGTGCACGAAGAACTTCTTGATATGTATGGTATTCATGGCACAACTACTGGTACAGATATTTTTAAAGGAGTTGAAATGGCCATTAATCAAAAGAACCTTCGATGGAAAACTTGAAATGTATTACAACTGATGGAGGCAAAAACATGAGTGGGAAATATAAAGGAGTGGTCGCTCTGGTGTCAAAGGCTGTAGAAAATGACGGTGGTTCAAAACCATTAGTCTTACATTGTATCATTCATCAACAGTCTTTGTGCGGAAAATGTTTGGATATGTCTGATGTTCTGAAACCAGTCATATCAACTGTTAATTTTATCAGATCTTTTGGGCTGAATCACCGACAATTCTGACAATTTATTGAAGAGATTGGAGAAACTGACTTACCTTATCATACTGCCGTACGCTGGCTTAGTTGTGGGAAAGTCCTTCAGCGCTTTTTTGAACTTCGAGCAGTGATCGAAATTTTTTGAATGAAAAGCATCGCCCTCTTACTGAATTACAAAACAACGCATGGCTGTGGAAGTTAGCATTCTATGTTGATTTGACAAAACATGTGAACGAACTGAATTTGGGATTGCAAGGAGAAAACCAGCATCTTCCTGATTTATACACTAATATCAAATCATTCCGGAAGAAATTGAGACTGTTTCAATCACAACTACGAAGTAAATGTTTTTCACATTTTAAAACATGTGAAATATTCAGCCACACTACTGAGACTGAGTTTCCTATCGATTTTGCAATCGAAACTTTGAGTGCTTTGAAGATAAATTTTGATACTCGTTTCTGGGACTTTGATGCCATTGCGAATCAAATTAAGATTTTTCAGAATCCTTTTGATACTGACATTGAAACCCTAGCCCCGGAACTTCAAATGGAAATGATTGATCTACAATGCATATATTGTGATATAATTAAGAACAAATATCAAAACTCATCTTTGTTGGAATTTTATAAGAGTCTTCCACTGACACAATTTGATAATTTGCATAAATTTGCTCGTGGTCTGTTTTCTGTTTTTGGTACTACTTATTTGTGTGAGAAAACCTTCTCCAAAATGAAGTACACAAAAAATGTTTACAGATCGAAATTAACTGATGAGCATCTTAAATCTCTTTTAATAATTGGTACAAGTAAAATTAGTCCACAACTACAAACTATTGTCAGTGGAAAATCTCAATTACATAAATCTCATTAGTATTTCATATGTCATTATGTTTGTTATAAGTTATGTGATTATTTAAAATGTATAAAATGTTAGTTGGATTCATTTCAATAATTTGTTAGTTATTATATACTGAAGTTAAATTTTCTGCATATTATACATGTCTTTACTCATTACAATTCTGTGTTTCTTTATCCAACTTATCACAAAAACAATAACAATAAGCCACCAAGAATGTTATGAGTTAGCGGAGTTAGCCCATGACCATATCAATGTAGATGTCATATTAATAATTATTCAACATAAAATTAGAATACTTCAGTAAACTAAATTTAATTTGCTATAAAAATTATTTGTTCTCTAAAAGGAGTTTTCAAGTATGCTAGCTCTCCGCGGGACGGACAAAATCTGTCCGCGGGCCGGATTTGGCCCTCGGTCCGTAGTTTGGAGACCTCTGCTCTAAAGCATTCGCGAAACTGTACAGATTTTTTTACAGCTTTGGGTACTTTCAAGTCTTCAGTTACTGGGCTAAGTCGTTTATCCTCATTTTTATATATTTTTTAAATTAATTTTTTATTTACTCACTTTTTTTATCCTTATTTTTATAGTTTTTGTTCCGTGTCGTGCCCTATTTAAAATTCGTAGTAATAATTAACCAAAGTGTTACCAGCAGAGTAGCACCCAACAATCATACGTTTCTTTTATACTTTTCCAATCTGAGAAGCCTTATAGTCGCGTAAGGACCTACACGTCCACCTTCCATCTTTTTTCATTCTTTTTGCATTATAATGGAAAAAATAGGGGATTCTCGAGGTAAATCCAAAAATAATATTTCCCGTAATAAAATTATGTTAAACTAGAATTTACGGGGTGTTTAAAAAAAAGGTCTTTAACAAAAAAGTCTGAAAATGAATCGTTTCTATGATACAGGGTGTATTTTCTTTAATAACGATTTTTGAGAAATGATTTAAATATCTTTTGACCGATTTTTTTTAAGTTGGGTAGTGTTGTTTGTAGTAACCCTAGCTAGATTAAAATTATCAGTTCCATTGGCGTCAGAAGGGGATGAGGAACTTAATAATATTTATGGACAAAAACAATGTACGCCACTGACTAAATTTTTTATATTTCTTAAGTAACACCCAATAATGATTCGATATCTAAGACCCCTAAAATTTTTCAATCAAGTAATGTTTACCAAGGTCTTCAGGTGGCCTCACGGGAAAAAATACATGTGCTAAAAACATCTATGTTAGTAAATAAAATTGTTCGCAAATTTTCTTGTAATGTTTAAAATTGTTTGTCTTCGTATCCCACAGCTCAAAAAGTATTCGCAAAAATTAGCGAAGAACAGAACGAACTGTTCCATCATCCAACCCTTTCGCCTGATTTAGCCATCTCAGACTTCTCTAACTGTTTTCACATTTAAAAACAATATTTTTTCTCGATTTGGCCATTAAATCCATAAATTAGATCATTAAAGCAAGTGTATTAAAGATTAGAAAATGATAAAATATAAAACAATGGTTTGACTAGACCTAAAAGAGAATGGAACCATTTCGGTCCTGGTCCAGAAGAATTCCAGTTTATTAAGTGGTTGTTATAAAATGCGTATTGACATATTTTTGATTTGTGGGATTCTGTGTTTTTAATGTATAATCAATGTTTTTTATGCGTTTGGCTAATGGTCTGGAAGTTCCACCTATATAATAGTATATTACATACCGAGATGTAGAAGCCCATTACACACGATTTCGAAAATTACGGTACGAGCGTGAGCGAGTACGTAATAGAGTGTGTAATGGACTTACCACTCGAGTTGTGTACTATACTTTTTCTACGACTTTATGCTTAGTTTTTTTATAAATAAAAGCAGAGATTATGTAAACTTTAAGTAACAATAAAATAATAATACAAACATTTGCGTTGTCAAGGCGATGCTTTTTGTTTCATAGCCACTTTACGTAAAATCTATTGAAAGTTTTCAAGATTTTGGGGGCTCGCGGCTAATGCGTTTATACTCGTGGAACTGTTACGTAATATATATATATATATATATATATATATATATATATATATATATATATATATATATATATATATATATATATATATATATATATATATATATATATATATATATTAAAAAATAATATAACGTAACTGCCCTTACGCACAGTTTGGCTTCTTACAGTATAGTGTTTGCAATTAGAGATTTACTGATAAAGTAGACGGTGTGTAATTAGGTTCTTACTAATATAGGAGGAAAATAGTATATTACATACCGAGAGGGAAGGCCCATTACACACGATTTCGTTCAGACGGCTGGCGGTACCGTAATTCAAAGGGTAATGGGCTTACCACTGAGTTGTGTACATACTTTTTCTACGACTTTATTTTAGTTTTTTATAAATAAAAGCAGAAGATTATGTAAACTTTAAGTAACAATACAAATAATAATACAAACATTTGCGTTGTCAAGGCGATGCTATTTGTTTCCTAGCCAGCTTTACTAAAATCTATTGAAAGTTTTCAAGATTTTGGGGGCTCGGGTAATGCGATTTGGAACTGTTACGTAATATATATATTACGTAACTGCCCTTACGCACAGTTTGGCTTCTTACAGTATAGTGTTTGTAATTAGAGATTTACTGATAAAGTAGACGGTGTGTAATTAGGTTCTTACTAATATAGGAGTAGAAAAAATTTATTACATTCACAAGGGATCTTATAAATACCATTTTTTGTGTTTTCGTTTATTTTGTATGGATTTTTTTTGTTACTTGAGATCTAATAATGTTTTGTGTTTTAAAGATAGTACAAACATTAAATTATTTACTTATTTGTTCAATTTGATTTGTTAAGCCAGGAGTATATGGTACATTTTATTTAGTTAAGTAGAATATGGATTCTGTAACATTTTGAAGCATGATTTTTAATTTCCATATTTCCATTAGTTTTTAACCCTTGGGACCATTTCTTAAGTCGACAAATCATAAAAAATATTTTTTGTCTTCCTGAAATATTAAATCGCGCATTATTATTAAACTAAAATTTTTTTAACTGCTTATGATATAATTTATTGATTTACTGCAATTTTTCAACCCTTAAAAGACACCTCTTATATTGAGATCAATAAAAAACATATTTTTAGCAGCTTTAACCATTTTATTTGTTGTGTTTTTACTAGATTTAAAAAAAATATTTATTTATTTATTTATTTATTCTTACATTTCAACCCTTAAAAACCACCTGGAATCAATAAAAAATATATTTTTAAGCAGCTTGGATCAATTTAATAATGCATTTATGACTAAATCTTATTGCCTGATCATGAAAAATAATAATTTATTGCAAAATCATGACCCTTAAAAACTACCCTCTATCATAAAATCATTGAAAAAATTATTTAGCTGCTTTAATAGATTACACGTTGCTGCCTTTGAACTTGAAAGTTCGCAATTTAATGGAAAAAAGGTGTAAAATAAATAAAAATACAAGGTTTTAAAAGGTGTTTATAAAATATTGTGTGCCACTTTAGTGTAACAATCAAGAATTCTGTACAAAAAGAAGGGGGAATATCGTGAAAATTAGGTTAGTTTGATTTTTAACTTTGATGATGAATATCTCGTAAACGAAACGTTGCCGAAAAAAAAAACCCCGTATACCAAATTTGGTCAAAATCGGAGAGGAGGCAACTTTCGAGACAATTACCCTGTCTAAAAATACGTTTTAACACAACACATTGAAACTAAATCTAACGTTTTTTAATTAGATGCCCAAACAGACCTCCGTTTACTGCTAAGCAATATCCTAAACGGTTATAAAATTCAGTTCTTACATTATGAAGTTGAAATGCCGATAGTCGATCGCACGCCGCTGAAATTAAAACTTTTAATTCTTCTAAATTTTGATAACTCAAATTTGTAAAAATACCATTTTTAATATGACCCCAAAGAAAGAAGTCGTTTGGCGAAAGATCAGGAGACCTAGCTGGCCAATTTATGGTGTAATTTGGTCCTATAGTGAGTCCATTGAAAAGATTTTGAACATATTCCCTTACTTCTCGTGAATTGTGTGCAGAACAACCATCCATTTGAAACCAAATGTCTTGATTGTCAGGTGCAACTTCTTCCAATGTCGGCCCCACTTGATTTTGTAATAGTTCTAAAAAAGTTTCTGTTCCCAAATTGTGATTCAAGAAAAGAAATGTCCAAATATACCCGCCCAAACGTTTACCTTTTGATGGTATTGAGTCCTTGTAGATACAAATCTGTGTTCATTTTCTTTGCTCCAGTATGTGATGTTTTGAACGTTTGGTTCATTGTTTAATGTGAAGGTGCATTCGTCTTAACTTCAAAACAAAAATCTGCTCCTCGGATCTCATCGCCTTCCCTTAATTTCTGATGTCTTTGATATTTGTGCGGATAATATTTATATTTCTTTAATTTGCGTAGTACTGTGCTGTGATCCTTTTCTACAACTTTGCCAAGAAGCCTGGTGCTAATTCCTTTATCTTCTACATGATGTAAAACATCTAAACCGGCATTATTTTCTTGAGCTTTTCCATTGAGTACATTATTATTTCGCTCTAAGCAGTTGCATTTATTAATAACAGTACATTTTGTCTTAAAATAATGAACGATATTTTGAACTGGAATGTGTCTGCCAGGAAAAAACGTAGAGGACATGTCGGATACTCTTCGATAACTATTTTCCATGTAATACCATTTAATCATTGTTATTTTCTCTTCAATACTGTAAAACATTTTGAAATAACTAATACAAAGTAAAACGTCAATTAAAAAGTTGACAAGACATTTTATTTATTACTGGTGGATTCATTAAGGTATGTAGCAGATATGCAGCGATTTTACAAATAGTTCTTAAATAACTTTTAATTGCCTTATCAGAAAAAAATAAATTTAGAATGTGAGCCAACCTTATCAACGTCTTCAAAACAGTCTAATACAATTTTGTTGTAAATTCAATATGGAGAGCCAATATTTCTTGGCGATGCACCAGCCGGTATATAAATGAACCAAAGTTTATATTTATTTTTTGTCAACTGCAATGAATACAAATTATCATAGCTAAATTAATGTAAAATTTAAAACTATTCTTCATCAGAACTATTATTAGAATCAACCTCTTCAACCATTTTCTTTGTTTTTTGATTACCTTTTATTTTGGTTTAAAAAAAAATCAATTTTTTTGAAGAAACGTATAGTTTTGGAGTTACGATCAGTAAAAACAGTTTCAAAACATGCATTTTTTTACAAAAAATTTACATTTTAATCTTAATAACTCGAAACATATTGACTTATCAAAAAAAGTTTAAAAAGAAAAAATTGCTAAGAATTGGTCCCTTTATCGATTTCCGGGGTTATTTTTGATAAAATAATTTCAGCCCCCCGAGAAGGGGTGGCATCCACATCCAGGGTAAGTCGCCTTTGTGTCACTTTTGTTACTTAAAGCAAATTCTAACTATTTACCAATTTTCACACAAATCGATGAAGGTTCAAAGAATTCAGGGGTGAAATCCTTTAGTGACTGTACTATGTATGTTTGAATCATAGATATATAAGCAAAGGGCGATAAAACTGTTTACAATTAAAATCAATCAAACATTGAAATAGTGTCTACCTCTCTAGACCACTTGATGGTCAAACGTGCTTGATACACATGCACCCTTGCCGATTGTCCTTTATTGGCGAATTTTTAGGATTTTGCTTTATTAATATATTTTTTTAAATTCTTCAAGAGATCATAGGTCATAACATGTCGTTATGCAATAACTTAATAGCAGCGACAGAAATATGTATTTTAGTTAATTTTTATTTTGCTTTATTAATATTATTCTCAAAAATAATCATAACGGAATATTAACGGTCAAGACGGGCAACACTGCTTTTTGTAGTTTATTCATAATTTTTGTACGCTAGGGTCACGAAGATCGTCGGTCCGCTAGTAGTAAATTTTTTATTTGTGTTGTGAGGCGGTGTTGCATTTCGTTTAAACTAGCTCAGAGAGAGATTTGTGTTTTTAAAGTGCGGTTATAAGAGAATTTTCTTAATATTTTATGTATTATTTTTAATAAACAGACTAAAAAATGGTTGTGAAGTGCCAGGTTTGTGGAAAACTGGATTCTCGTAATAAAAATCTTTCGTTTCACAGGTAAGTTTAAACAGTTCTTTTATAAAACTTCACTTCATTGACGTGCAATACCATGGCGAACAAATAACATTTTGTTGTTAATACCGTTTATGTTATATTTTTGTGCAGATTAACAACAATTGTTTACTTATTTTAGCATACAATTTAATTATATAAATAACGAAAAAATTGTTTAATTATTTTATAATCGATTGAAAGTAACCATCAAGGTATAGTTTTTGTTATAAACTTTTTTATTAAATTAATATAGCATATGAACGATTTCAATTATAAAATTTGTTTTAAGGTTTCCTGTTGACCCGGAGAGAAAAAAATATGGTTTTCCCTACTTGGATTTGAAAAGAATATGCAGTTACCACAAATTGTCAAAATCTTTCAGATTATTTTGATCCTTGTGATATTATCACAAATATAAATGAATAGTTAGTTAAATATTCTTGGACCAGTCAAGAATACTTTAATATTGTTACTGAATACAATAAATTATATGCAAAAAAACAGTGATATTTTCTTCTCACCTTTTTCCTTTTCTCGTAATCAAAAAACATTAAAACATAAAAGTTAAAAATACCTATTTAAGTTAGAAAAATGAAATTTATTCACAACAAAGGGTCCTAAAAATAGATTTTTTATTTAAATCCAAAGCCCAAATTTTAATTTTCCTAAAAACTCCCAATTATATTTTGATATTCGTACTGAACTAAACATTTTTTGATCTATTAATTTCCTCCTCTCACTTTTACAAAATGGTATTGCATGCGTTTTTGATCTCATTAGTGGACTTTGAGGGTGGCTGTCAAATGATCTGCTATCCCTTTTTTTGACATAAAATTAAATCTTTAAAAATCGGTGGATAGCGATGAAGATAAAAACACGGGCAATTGCGAGAAAGTTAAAAAACAGATTTAAGCTTTTTATTATGTATGGTTGACGGTTAACAATGCCAGTTTTCAGAAGTGGCGCTTTATATGATAAATAAAGTTTAATTATTGTATTGAACCAATAGATTTTATTTACTTGCACATTCCTCGAAACAGAACAAAAAAGTTGTCATGGCACTTTATTTGGACTGAGTCTCATAAAATAGATATTTTTGGATAATATACTAAAAAAATATACTTTAGTTATTTTTTACAGATAAATAGTTTTTGAAAACGAACTACGCCACTGGTGGCCCGCCACGTTTGGCGCTGCTAAACATTTGCGACGTTGCCTGCAGGGAATTTTTTTATCGGAAGTCCTTTTCTTACACATTATGAATGTTTGATACACAACAAAGGCCAATTTATGAATGAGCGGTTATATCTCCCTTTGCTTATATATCTATGGTTTGAATGTTTGGTCATAAAATCGTGGAAATGTATTAAGCAACCCTATTTATTACTACCCAATAATACCGTAACTTCATATTGATCAAGCAAGAAGTCCCCATTTTCAAGCACTCGTACAAGGGGCCATACTTTGCATACTAGCAAACCTCTCTGCGATTTTTATTGTGTTCCCCTGAATAAGTTCTTGAGTCTTTCGAAATAGCGTATGAATTTACTGCGTCAGGTGCTTGAAAAACCCTTTTTCAAGTGAACATTTTTAATTCGCACGGACGACTAATAAAACGGTAATAAGATGGGTTGGCAGAATCCTGAACCGACTTTATTTCGGGCTGATTTTTGGCTTGAGTTTGTGGATGAGTTAAAAAAAAGTGGGAATTGATTTAAAATTTGTTTTATCCAGGTGGTAGTGCGACATTTTAAGTTCTAGCCTGACGCATACAGTGTGAATGTTACACGAAACGTTTTACGGTATTTTCTCCCCTATTATGACTTCATTATCATTTAACAAAAATAATAAAAAATATGAGATGTTGCATGTAAATTTACATAAGAATAAAAAATAAGTCATAAGCGGGGTGGTGCGTCCATAGGCGTGCGCAGGGTAAAGCTGGTGGCGGGCATTTAAAATTTTTGCCAGCATTTTCGATTTATTTTGGTATTTTTTTTGTTGATTGGAAAATAAGTTAAACCCTTTATCAACTGATTATTTGTTGGTGAAGTTTAACCAAATTTTTTACCCCAACCAAAAATAATAAAAAAAAGCAAAATTGCCTTGTTTTAAAACCTTAAAATGCGTTTTAAATATTTTTTATTTATTTAATTATTAATAAAATTTTTTTGTTGCTTATTGTTAATAGTTCCGTTTTTCAAAAAACAAACACAAGTTTTTTAAATTTTTGCATTTTAAAAGGGCATTATTCAATTAAAACAAAAAAACCGCAAATTAATATATTTATTTTAATTATCTATATACATATATTAATTTTAACTACAGCAAGAATAAATAAATGGTCCACCTTTTTTTCATATGGGTAAAGTACGCAGCAACACATCTGGAAAAAACGAGTACCTTATTCTTAACCAAGATATTAGTTACTTTTCTTCGCGTCTTTTAAACCTATTTAATTTTGTTAGGTATAATGCTGTCCAAAAAAGTAGGTAAGTACGTACAGAAAGTGACAGGGAAAAAGTAAACAATATGAAAAAATAAATAAAAAAAAAATATAAATTGATATTTCTATATGGTGAGACACAGTGACATATTTTTGTATCCTTATCGTAGAATTACATTGTCATTATATTTAAAAATTACACATGTTTAAAAAGAGATATTGCAATTTTGTATAAACTAAAAAAACTAAGATGATTATTTCTAAATAAAAAAAAAAACCTATGCTTATTTGGTCTTTTTATCAGTTTTTGTTGATTTTAGGTCTAATTTTTTCAGTTTCCCTACTTTATTCAAAAAATAATAATTAATTAACTTGATTCCTTTCTTATTTATCTTAAATTTCCAATATTTAAAATTGGCAAAGGCTATATATAATAAAAAAATTAGTGACTAGCATAAAATCAAACATAAATAGAAAAAAAAATCTTCAACATCTCATGCTATTATAAAATACACTTTTAATCAAAATTCTTTTATAAAATCTGACAAAATACTTATTGTGCTTCCTCCACTTTTTTATATCATAAGAGAATAATAAAAACCATTATAAAAATAAATAACTCACCCCCATTCTGGGTTTAAAACTAAACCTATTTACAAAAAAAGCTAAAATGAAAAATACTTGAGCCTAAAAACTTTGAAATTACATACATCTATAAGAAGTTTAACATTGAAATCTTTTTTTTTATTTTATGAAACAACATAAACATAAATGAATAAAAATTTTTAAAAGATGTTCCTCATGTAAATACATGACGATCAATTTACAGAACCATCCAATGAGGACTAAATAGGGCCATATTGATGGCATTCTTCTTATATAAAAAAAATGTGAAATAGCCATCTTGTGTATTTTGCCCATAAAATTTGAAAGAATACTAAAGAAAATGGATTAAATTAAAAAAAAAAAATACGTCATAAAATATTTTTTTAATGGGACCCTTTTCCTAAATGAGGAAAGCCACAACTATAGCTCTTTTCAGCACTTGTTAAATGATCCTGAATGGTTTTCCTATTTTTCCTACAATATTTAGTAAAACACATACCACTTTGCCACTTTAACTGACATCTTATTTTTAATTCTAACCAAATTAGCAGTAATTCAGCCTTAAAATACACAAAAGCACAGACCACAATCCTATGATTTTAACTTTTAGTTGTTTATGGGGTTAGCGGTCAACAGCTGATTATACTTTTATTTCATATCGTCTGGTAGACCTTCGATTACATTATAAATTTAAGTCCGGTAGGTTCAATATCAGAGCAGGTAAGTGTCACTATGTAACACTTTCCAAACTGTTTCATTTTTATATATTAAATAAGACATTTAAAAAAATATGCCAACATGACATTTTCTTTCACTTGTTGACTGTCGTCACAGGGTAAAAGGTAATGCACTTTTAGAATAAATTGTGATTTTTTGATTTTTGAAATCAAATAATGATACAGGAACAGACTTAAGTATAAAATAAAATAAATTTTGATAAACAGTAATACTTGTTACAGTTACTTTTGTTTAGGTTTAGAATTCTTTACTTGGCTCTAGCATCACCTCGTCCATCTAACTCGTACCGTAAAAAACCTACCGGACTAATAATGTAAAAATTTTTATTAACAACTAAAGACATTTTTGAATTATTTTAATTTTTGCAAACTACTTGCTATTTTAAAATGGATGTATGTTAGCAAATTTAATATGTTTTGAAAGCACATTAAATTAAAATATTTACATAAAAAGCATGCTTCTGCGTAAAGAAATTGATTACAAAATACAATGATACCCCTAATTAGTTTTATATTTTAAAAGTTTGAAGAAAAAAAGTAAAATAATTTTTATTATTTATTTTGTTTTATTATGGGAGTAAATAATAATGCTATAAACAATGGCACTTCTTTTTGAAATATTCATGCCCTTAGATCTGATAATTATAAAACTTTTCCCAGTTTTGAATCTTTTTAAATTTCTCTCTATGATGAATGCAAATACATTAGTATTACAGCTCTTAAAGTACCCACAAAGTAGTTCATTGAAATGAAGATGTGTTAATTTCTTTTCTAACAAAAAATGTTTATTTAATTTTGTTGGTCTTTCAAAGACAAGATATCCTTAGTGTTTTAAAACAAGAAAAAAAATAGGCCTACCTACAAAGCTTAAATATAATTTGCATAATTTTAATTTTTCCATACAAAACACTTCGAAAGAAAATGTTTCCGAGTAAAAAATTAAATTAAAATACAAAATTATTGATACCATTAAAAATATACATAAATATTAGTAGTTCTAGAATAAAAATGAAATTATTAAATGATTGTATATATTGTATTTACAATGGTGCATGTTACCCTTTCTTTTTCCCTTTTGCAAAAAATTTGGGGCAGCTGCCTCGGGATTTTTTCTGTAACAAAATACACATTGCATGATATGCTCAACTCAAGCCAATTACTGTTTAAAAACAAAAAAATATGCCAAACTTACCCAATAACACAGAAAAACACTAATAATTAAAAAAATCTCCAAATCACGCGGTGACACGGCACTTTAAAAATAGCACATAAACAATAAGTGAAAGAAAATTTTTTTCCGCATTCCGAACAAAGACCTTCCCACTTCGAAGGAGACCGCAGTCATTCGGAAACACACGAAGTGGGAAGTGGGAATGTTGCCGTTCGCAGCGACTAGTCGCGGAAATAGCGAATTTTTTTAGTACTTTGAGACGACGGGTTTACAGAAACAAACCTTTTTGTAGAGACTTTTTCTGCGTTAGACTATGATATTTTATTTTTTTAACTATTTACTTAATTAAAAATATCCTATTTATATGCATATTTAAATTATAACCTTCTGCTTTCGTTTATATTTAATAACATAGCGTCCGAGACTATACCTAGTGGAGTTGGTCGCCGACCTTCGGCAGATCTAAAACAGCACCGGGGTTGTAACGGAGGCCTTCTTAGCGGAGGCGGATGCTTTCATAAATAAACTAGTAATTAAAATTGAGAAGAGGTAGCCGAACGGCCGCGTCGCCCAGCGTCGCTCCTTCCGGATTGTATGTTATCGTAAATAAACCTCCGTTAAAACTCCGCATAAATTCTGCGCAGGCGGATGCGGAGGTTGGTTCTTTGCGGAAGTTCCGCAGTAACGGAGGTGGAGTTCCGTTACAACCTTAATCAGCACGCAGAGCGAGAAAGAAAAGGTATATACAAAGGTTTCCTATCATGTTTACTCTACAGTATATTTATAAAGTGGAGCATTTTATTAAAAATTATGTAGGAGCAAAACGCTCCTACCCGTTGGTTTTTAGTTTTTTTGGCAGGTTTTTGTTCTTTATGTACTTTGTTGTTTTTCTAAGCTTTAACATAAAATACAATTTATTTGGTTTTTATGGCCGTTTTATTAAATCTCCAATAAATAAGTAACGTGGGAGATTTATGATCCCATCTACGTGGCAACACTGCCTTACCCTGCCCCTAGCCCCGTTCCCGTAAGTGGGCCCCTCACTTTGAGCCTAAACCGCTGTTGCAAAATCTTCAATATTAGTGACACCCCCCTGCTGCCAAACTTAACTATAGCAGCGAAAAGAATTTAAACTATTTCGAACGAATATATGTGTGTGTGCCAAGTTTAACTACAAGAAAGCAATAGTACTTACTACTATATACTCAAGTAGTAATTTTAATGTTAAAATTATTTTTTTACAATAACAAAATAAACTATTGAAAAAAAGCTGAGTATTAAATGTGGTTGTTATATACTTTAATTTTTATTTAATATCTATTTTGTTTTACTAAGGAACACTATGTTATTAGGTAATTATTTTTCAAAGACCTTATTGATTTTGTCTAAACTGGCAACATCAAACAAAAGGCCTGTCCAGTTGCGAACTAAATGAACCTGGTTGGTGGAGTTTGTCACATGTTTTGTTTCTATGGGGTAAATTTACTTGTGATTGGAAGTGTTTGCGCTATTTCTGGTTCCTCTCTTGGAATGTCGAATATTTAAACATTCAGTGTCGGAGGTCGAAGGTTTTATCCTTATTTCTAAGTGTTAAATTTAGTGTTGTGTAATTTTGTTTGTTTTGTTGTGTTTTGTTTTTCTACCTTGTATATACATTTTTTAGTTCTTATTTGATTTTTAAATGGGATTTCAATAGTATTACTATTGTTTTAAAATGAACAAATTTACTTGCGGAAAGAACACTACATGGATAAACAAAAAAGTAATAGCAAATGTGTATAGGTAAGTAATAATCTTATAAAACAGTAATCATGTTTTTCTATTGAGTTTGAACATTAAAAACGAAAAAAGAAAGCTTTATAATATGTAGCGGCAACTAAAGTTGGAATCATCTTTAGCAACATTTTTTACGAAGAGGGGGCTTTATTCGTCTTTATACCATTACGTCAAAAATATGAAAAAAGTATTTTTCATTAAGCTGTTACAAGTAACAAAGAAAGCGGGCAAGTCTCGATGATTAGGCAACCCGCTTGTCACTAAATAAAGACTGAGTAATACCCCTTTTATTTCAGAACTAACACTGTTATACACAGAATAAAGCATACAGCTTTTTATAAATTAAATAAAACTACTTTTAAATATCTTTTGTCAATTTTTTTTGTTTTTTTTTTGTTAATAGGGTTTGCGATAAAGAACCGCAAGCAATTCTTTAAAATTGCCACTTAAACGTAAGCTGATCGGGTTCTCTTTACCCGGGTTGCCGTATCAACTGTACGAAAAATTAATAAAGAAGATAAGGAACGGTTGGAAAATAACCCCAATCAAATGTTATCCAGTCCTAAAAAAAACGACGGCGCTTTCTCCTGTCGAGAAGAATAAAAATTTTGATTTTCAAGTGATAAGATATATGATAAATAGGTTTTACCTTAAATTGAAAGTTGTCCCGACAAGTAAAAAATTGTTGCAAAAATTGCGAGAAGATTTAAATTTCTCATATTCTAGTGAAACACTTAGGACGTTACTAATATCAAAGGTTTTTTTGGCGTAAATTTCAAAAAAAAAAAATTAATGGAGCGTCCTAATATATTACATTGGAGGTACAAATATATACATGAAATGCGAAAATATCGCCAAGAAGAGCGAAATATTATATATTTGGACGAGACATGGGCAGATAATGATTTAAGATTATAGTAATAGTAATGCTTACTTAGTAAGTTTTTATTTTATAAATTTCTTTGTCATTTATCAAAAATTGCAATGGTAATACTACAGGGAACGTAGAACGAAATTTCCTCATTTTGAATTATTACCAAAAATTAAAAATACCGCCTATCTTAGAGGTAAACAAATAAAAAAAACCGATTAGATGATGACGTTTTTCTGCATTTTTAACTTTCCATGAAATATTTTGTAAAGTTGTTACTGATGGTCTTTAAATGCCTTTTTTTTGGTGACGACCATACATTTAAAATATATTTTAAATAAAACATATATGTATACTGTACACATTATTTCATTTAAACAAATTATAAAATATTCCTGAACTTTTGGAAAATCCGCACGCCGCTGTGCTTTTTATGAACGAAGTACGCCATGTTTGGTTTACAACTTCCTTCCCCTTACCGACGCCGCACTGTCACAGATACGGTTGTGAGACTATACTTATATCAATATTTGCGGCTTATTCCTGTTCCACACATGGAACCAGGAGATTTTCTAAAGGTTCTTGGTGCATTGTGGATCTTAATTTTGATTTTACCATACTTATTTTCGAGAAGGTGCGTTCGCGTGTAATTTTTAAATCGAACCTTATCAAATAATAATTTTCATATTTTAAATACAAGTAATCTTTTTCAGATTAGTGGGGTTGCCACGGCACCCACGGCACCCACTGTGCGCACGCCTATGGGTGCGTCCCCAAGCGGAACATAGGAAATCCCATGTAAATTTTAAGGGAGTTAATTATTGTCTCCCCTGTACATTTTACAGCAAAAATGTAAAAAAACTTTTTGAAGAGACTAATCTGACAAACCCTCGTACCAAGTTTCAAAAAATTTTAATAAGCGAATCTTGAATTATTCAGACACAGACACCAGCTACCAGCAAACAATTTGTTATAAGGCTTTGTCAAATTTGACGTACAGCCGAATAAAAGGAATGCTTTTTTCTACTACTGTATAAATAAGAAAACTTTGTGGTCCTAGCAACGCGAATAATAACGAAAGAGAACCTTCATGTTACCTGGTTGCTAAGCGTTGCTTGCTACGAAAGTAATATTTTCAGCGCCTGGACAAAAAAGTAAGAGTAAAAAAAAGAAAATATGCTTATGGGAAATATTAGGATTTATTTATAAAAAGTAACTAATTTATGACAAAATATTTTAAAAAACTAGGTTAGGTATTAACATTAAAAGTAATTGTGCAATTTGAGCAATTAGCAAAAGAAATTAGGGGAATAATACTTGAATTAACAGTTTTTAAATTTGTTTGTTGGGGTATCGTTATCACCTTTAACTACGTTAATATTCATATTTTTCATTATTACTTCATTAGAGGAAATATT
This sequence comes from Listronotus oregonensis, assembly GCA_019359885.1. Lineage (NCBI taxonomy): Eukaryota > Metazoa > Arthropoda > Insecta > Coleoptera > Curculionidae > Listronotus > Listronotus oregonensis. The sequence continues at coordinate 26,865 of JAHBCN010009873.1, forward strand.
GGTAGAAATTTCGTGTAAAATCTTCTTTGAAATTTCCACCTTATTACTATAGGATTCAGCAAAATATACCTCCGCAACAGAAGAAGACTTCCAACCTCCATGCCTTTTTAAGTCCAAAATATCGACATCCGAAGCATTGGCAAGGAACGTAGTTGACGTTCTTCTAAAAGAATGGCCAGAATATCTACTGATGTCTTCAAGCTTCAAAAACTTCGCAATTTCTTTAGGTACATTTGAAATAGTGTGCTTTCCAATTACTTGATTAACACATTTACCTCTTTTATAACGATACAATAAACGCTCATCTAGAGCATTCCTTGGTCTCAGCTTAATATATTCCTGTAGAAATCTGACATAAGGAACTGAGCCTTCATCGTTGCTTACTACAAAGTTTCTTTTAACTTTATTTTTAGACTCTACTATTTTTACTATAGCCACGTCATTTCTTATTTCTACATCACTTAGCTTCATTCTGTATATTTCGTCTGTCCGGCATGCCCCAGCCACTACCATAATGGCTATTACTTTCATCGCTAAGTAACTTTGATAAGGCGCGTTAAGTAAAAACTTTACTTCTTCTTTTTTAAAAATTTTTGACTTTTTTGCCTCATAACCATCGTTTTTCCTTTTAAGAAAAGCAACTAGTTTTTTGAAGTCCGAAATATCTTGATTTTTGTTTACGGAAAATGTTAACTTGAGCATGGAATATACAGACCAGAGGGTTGGTGGTGATAAAGACCTGGATTTTTCTTGAAAATACGCCAATATCACATTCTCGTCAATCCGCCCCACATTTTTTGTAGCAAGCCATTCAGGAAACGATTTGTATGTTTGATGGTACCTCTCTTTAGATTTGTCTGGCAGAAGTGAGGCACACGCAAGGTCATCTGCCTTTTGGATGCCATTTTCATATTCATTTAACATTTTAAAATGGGAATGGATTTATACTAAATTAACAATAATTCAAAATCTGACAAGTGCTGATGATAGACAATGTCAACAATAAATGTGTTGCTATGGATTAATTTTTAACAGGTAAAATTTTAAAATCCCTGATATTTCTATTAAAACATGATGCTAATGATTATTAAATTATGCGATACATAGAACAGTAGCAGAAAAAATATAATACATTACACGATGCGAAAGGCCTTTCAAGTGTTCGGAGGTTTTAAATAGACTCGGCTTCGCCTCGGCCATTTAAAAACCACCTCACACCAAAAAGTAAACTTTCGCATCTTGTAATGTAAATAACTATTTTTCGTTTCATTAATGTCACAATCATTACATTCAAAATAAAAGACACGTTAACATTATTTTTTTATCAAATCTTTTATTTAATGTAACAATTAAGTTTAACTAATAACAATTATTACCATCGATCATTAAAAAAACATTTTTATCATACTAGAATTTAATTAAACCAATACCAGTATCTGAAATATTTTCAATTTATTTTCCCATCAAACCTATCTGGTCCAGTTTAACCATTAAACGTATTGTCAGTAAATTCGAGTCCAAAGCCATCGCAATAAATAATTGTAAATGTTTAACTCAGAAGATCGAAAATAGATCCGAAAAAAAGAACTGAACTCTTAATATTTTACTAGGTGTGGAAAAATAAAATAAAATAAAATACAATAAATTTTTTAAAAGTAATAGAAAATTACATAAAAACATTAATTAATCAAATGGTCAAACAATCCTTCATTAATAGCTAAACAACATTCCAACCGATCATAAAATTAATTTCTTACGTTGCTAAGTTGATATTGCGAAATTGTATTACATTATAACGAAATAGCGTTTTGTAGCTGGTTTAGATCTCACATTTTACACTTTTATAAATGACACTTTTTAAGTGACCCCACAGAAAGAAGTCATTCGGTAAAAGCTCAAATGACCTGGCTGGCCAAAGTATCCGGTACCGTGGACGTTAAAAGCATTTTCCATATCACCCATATTCCTGAATGGCACTGAATACTGAAAAAAATATCATAGATTGGAAAATCTTTGGGATCTTTAGCTTCATAAATGCTAAAAGACCATATCTGCCGAAATCTAGAAAAAAGCTATACATTTTTTCGCATAAGTCTCAAATTTTTTCTATTTGGCCATTTCTCCAGAGATCCAAAACTGTGTTCAAAAATTATAAAAATGATTATATGTACTCCTTGAATATTTCTAAACAATTTTTACTAAATCAAGTTTTTCCTGCTTGTTTTCTGGGTAAATACCACACAAGCGCCAATTAATTATTGTGCAAATTTAAAATATTTTATCAAATATTTGATTTAAATAAAAATGATAATATGAAAGTCCTCCAATTTATATAACAAATTTATTATTGTACATATTTATTAAAATCTTATAAATCAATATCAAATTTATATATACTTCAAGTCCAAAATTTCTGTCAATGACGCATCGCTCGCCTTTAGAGTGCCCCGGGTTGTGTGGGGTCAAGGGAATCAATTCCAGTGGCGGGTGCATTTCAGAAAAAAAATTATTAAATTTCGTCAAAACATGAAAATATTTTTTACAAGCAAAAGTTATTTTCTCGCATTTTCATCAACCCTTTAAATTAGTAACAAGCCTATATTATTTTGGTATTATTCGGATTAATAAAAAATGTAATTTTTTTGCTTAATTTTGCATTTTGAGGTCATAGAACTCAAACTTGAGTTTTTTGGCGATTTCTCAACGTTTTTCCAAAAAATACATTTTTTACTTTAATTTTACCTTCCTCGATTTTATTTTGCTACATGAAAAAAATTATAAAATTTCAGTTTTAACATAAATTAAAAAAGATGTAAAAACAGAAGGATAGACAATCCAAGTTACACCGACTTGCCAATTCACCACCGATCTTGCAGATTCAATATTAAATACGATGTTTTCACGCATTGCTTTATCGAAAATATCCACTATATAAGGAACACGAGAGCCCTGAGATCATCAGCTTGTAGAATCCAATAACTATTTTGGGTCTTTCGAGCTCCATATTTAGGATTTCCATATCGAGGATATTTTTACATTACGGGCCGAGTGAAGCAAGGTTCGCATACCTTTAAAAATGTCATCAAGAAAACTATTACAACTTGGCAACAGGTCAACATTTTTAGAATTTCGAGTTGAATACGGACGTAAACGTTTTACCTATTTTTTATTGGAAATTAAGGTTTTTTCCGTACTTTTTGAGTGATTTTTTATAAATATTAAAATAGTATGAGTTTTTTAAATATGTTTTCGTGCAAATGACATAATTTAAAAATATTTCTAAAATGGAATTAAACAATTTAATTATTATATTTTTTAAATACTATAAGAGGCGCCAAAAACAGCTTCTGATTCATGTTTAACAATCGGAAAGTAGAGAGTGTGCAAAATCGCATTTTCCAGTATCCAAATAATTACTAATATTGTTTATTTGCCCTTTAAAACTCTGAATACCGTACGCGAAAAAACTTTTGTTAAAGTTGCACATATCTCTGCAGCATCAAAGTGGTTAGTTTTGGATTTCGTTCCCGAATCCCATGGTAAACATTTTTAACCATTATTCGTTCTTTTAACGTTAGCTGATTTTTTTTGGTAGGCGGATAAATAGTTAAAGGTTGGATAATATTCATAGTTTACTGAATTAAAAGCACTTAACAACACTAAATCTTTATATACAATTATATACTCTATATAAGATAAACTATAATAAAATTGATAACAAATACATTACACAACAATATCTATATACTACTATTACTAAAAATTTATAATATTTAGAAAATACCCTGTATAGCAATTAAAATTTAAACTTACAAAATCTGTCCATAATCAATAATAACTAAATAAAATCATCGAACAGCACGAAAACCCTGTCGATACGCTTATTTTCAAGTCTCTTCAAGTTGTAAACTAAGGAATGTGTGTTTCCACTTTTATTGTCTTCTTGATAACAATGATTTCAATACATATTGGCGTGCTATTTTAAGTGCGATCCCTGGCTGGTAACTTATTTTCGAGAATTATGACAACGTGGCGATGAAACTTTTGGCCGGTTCACTGTTATTGAAGCGGAAAAGTATATCATAGGCTTAAAAATCATTTGCTAGTGTTAGATTTTTATTTAGCCGTTTCGTCGTTTGGGTGGCCGGTATTAAATGAGTCACTGACAGAAATTTTGGACTTTAGGTTTTCTTTCAAGATGCCAAATTAAAATGTCACTTTCTGCATTAATTACGAGTATTCCGTCAGATTGAAGCGTTGCAAAAGTATATTTTTTCCCCTAGAAATTTTTATATTCTACCTTAAATTTGTCCAGTTGGAACAGCCTACAACCCAAAATTCATACTTAAAATTGTTAGACCTACACAATTGTACTTTTAAAATCAACCGACCAAGCTTATAAGAAACCTCATAGTCAATGAGTCAGTCCTATCCATTACCTATGTAAGTTTACGTACCAAATTTTATACCTTTATGTAAAACGATACCTAAGTTATAATAGGGGAAAACACGCTGAAACTTTTAGTGTAATATACACATCGCCTGCATCAGCCGGAAACTTGGCCTGGCTGAGTTATTAGAATGTTTATTAAAGAACAGAAGCTACTATATTTAGCCTTTTTCCTTTCATCACTTATCAGGAAACAAAATTAGTGTCCATGTAAAGAGTCCATGTTTTCTATGACTTCGAGTTATTAATTTAAAAAAGAAATTACATTATCAATCATTAAAATGAGACAATGAACACTCAAAACAAGAAAATAATACCTCAATAACATCTTTTATATGTTCCATCATGCTTTATTCTTATAATTATAATACCATAATGTAGTCACCTACCCATCATGGTTCAAGAACCACGAGCTCGAGTTATGTAAAACATTATGTCTAGTAATAATGGGCTGCGACCCATAATTTGATGGTCTGCATGGTACATAGTTAATGATATGGTGGATTCCTGGGTTTATTATACCGATTATACCCATTATGTCGTGTTTTTTTTTTGGATTAGGACAAAGTGATGACAGTTTTTAGACTAAGAAAGGAAATGATAGTGGGATTTTTTCGGTGTGTTGAAGTAAATAGCAAATAAATGGCGAAGTGCATGTCTAACGATAAGCATAAAATTAGGGATATACAGGGTGTTTTTTAATTGAATGTCAATATTTAAGGGAGCGATTTTTGGGTCTATTTTAAAAAAGAAAACTTTATATGAACGTATGTCCTAAACGTCTTAACTTTAAAGATACAGGGTGGTAAAATTTTCAAAATAAATAATTTGTGTAATATCACTTTAAATATTTTAATGAAATTTTGCATGCATGTATCATGTACCAAGAGGCATTTATTAGTATACCATATTTTTCTTATTGCCATCAGTGGCGTTCTTACGGAATTTGACGTGCCTATTTTGGCAGACATTGATGGAACGCTACTAATTTTTCTTAAAATAAAACACATTTTTGGAATTCCCAATTATTTCTTAGCAAAGTCGATCACTTGATTTTGTTTCAATCCTATGCACGATTTTCGCTTAAAAAAATAAAAACCGTTTCTCTGCAAGATCATACCAATATCGGTAAGCAATATGACCATGCAGAGAAACATCTAGATTTAATTTTTCTAGGGGGAAACCGTATGTAGACAAAAAAATCAAGATATTTAATCTGCTCATAATTTTTTTAGTCCGACAAATTTTTAAATTATTTTTATTATTTTTAGGAGTGACGCTGGGTTTCGTGCTGCGAACGATTGTGTGACGCGTGCATAACCAATGAGTGCGTACATACAGAGTATAATTAAGGGAGTATTTAAAACGTCAAATAATATAGATAATGAATAAAGAAAAACAATTATTATCGGATTAATTAATATTTTTTAAAATGAAAAATTTTTGGCAGTGCCGCAGCTCCTATTAGAAAGCCACCACTGTCTTAAAGAAGTGTTATTCTTAGCAACATATTTAGTCACTCCGGTAAAACCCGATGTTAATTCTGCTAAATGCGATTTCATTACAGCGTCGAGAGTAGAATTTTTATATCTTACTGCAAGACAATGATATTTGTTTTATAAGTAGACGCATGGTTTCTCTTTTTACTGTACACTCGTTACAGTCCCATTGTAAGGCAGGTAAAACGCGTCTAGGGAAAGAGTATGGCATCTTTGGAAGTTTTTTCGATTTCGACATGTTTTCGGCATTTTTTGTGAAGTAAAAAAAAATAAAAATTGTCTAAACTGGCGGATTTTTTTAACGGAATCTTGATTTGTTGACTCAAAATAAAATATTTTGTCCCTTGCAAATTTTTCTAAAAAAAATTATTTCGCTGAGAAAATTGAATGTAAAAAATGATCTATATTTCAGCTTCATAATTTTTTTACACGAAAACTACAAAAAAAATATAGAAGTAAAAGATCTTAAAATTTTTCAGAGAAAACATGAGAATTTTTTCAGAATCAGAGGATGAAATTGTGGCAAATTGTGAAATGCAAAAATGGAAAAAATCAAAAAATGTTTCTAATCTAAGATCTTTTACCTTTATAATTTTTTTGTAGGATCCGTTGTTTTCGTGTAAAAAATTCATAACGCTGAAATTTAGATCATTTTTTAAATTTAATTTTGCAATATTTGTAAGGGACAAAATATTTTATTTTTAGGTCAACAAATCAGATTCCATTCAAAAAATAAGAAAGAAAAATTTCCCAACTTT
>JAHBCN010009874.1:0-33623 GCA_019359885.1 Listronotus oregonensis
TTTTTTTAGTTTGAATGCGCCCCAAAAACCACCAAATTGTACTTCATTCAATTAGAGGGACATGCATATATTAAAATTTGCCTGGTCTGCCCAGTAATCAATAATTTTTATCCTTTAAAAAGTGTACTAAATTATTAAATGAAATAAAAGTACCTAAATGTAAATTTATTTCTTTTTAATAATCCACAGAAATACACAAACATTGTGGAAATCATCTAAAAGATAGTTAAGATTGCTTTACTTTTCTCACTAATATTTCCTATGAAATTTTCATTTTCTATTATTCATAAATGATATATTATTATTTATTCGGTTACCTAACGTTACGTCTTATAAGAAGCACCTAATTTAAATATAAAAAATACTTACCTAAAGTTAAAAAGACGGGTATGTTACCCTTGGATTTACAAGACAAAACCATACAACCTCTAGTCATTTTGTTACGATATTATAAGTAACAAACAATAAACACAAAATTATAGTCACAATTTAATAAACACTAATCACTAAAATAAGAAGGTTTTGATCAATCCAAAAAACGGTACTCCGGCTCTCATAAAATTATAATGTGTTGGCTAACTTCACACTGATTTATCAGTGTGTAAGTAGGCAACACATTAAATTATTTCGTGGAATTTTGTTATTGCGCAGAATCGGCGGGGCCATATCATTGGGCTTCCATACACCTTTAAACTTCCTTGTTCTGCACCCATATAGTTTCTTGTAAAAAAAAGGTCTGCATCCACTGATGTGAGAAATTAGCATACGCAACATCCCTGTTGCAAAGCTGATAGACTGCTACGAGCTCTGCTCTGTAGCTGATTATAGATACATTTGCATTGATATAGCTACGTCCGACCAATGTCACCCCTGACCGTTGGTAAAGCGGGAAAATGTGTAAAATCTCCCGGATATGAAAAAAACTGAAAAGAATATTACAAATTCAAATAACTTTTTCATAGAGTCCTCCTCTTCAAAGATAGCTTGAATAGAATTAAGTTTTTTAGACAGAATTATTGAACTACCAACCAGATATATTTCAATTTTATTTTAATCAATTGTAATGCCAAGTGGACTCTTTAAATAGCAATCAAAGGAGGTGTGGTGAATTATGGCCGGTTGCACCAACACTTTTTGCGACACTTAAGTTGTTCTTAAGCATTAACTGCCCCTTAAGTTTCAAATTTTTCTTGCACCAGCTGAAATTAGTCCTTAATGGTCCCTTAACTTTAAGTGTAGGATTTTCTGTACTTAATGATCCCTTAAGTAATTTGAAGTTGACATTTGACAAATATTTTGTTTACTGTTTATTTATTTTTCGTTTGTTTGCAGTTTTAAATAATTAGTTTGATAATAATTATGTAAAAACGGAGTTTTTAAACAATGGTGTATTGGATTGTGATATTATAAATGCGATGTTAATTAGATTTCCAAGAAAAATGTGGAAACAGTGAATTTTTATAACTTGTGGCAATTTTGAGATTTATTTACCTTTTTTTATTATTTTGGACATTTTTCTGTTATTTTAAAAAACTGTTTTGACGAGATGGATAATCTTACATTTTTCAAAAGGTTCAAATTAACAAAACCAACAGTGCTCAGCTTACTTGAGCAAATCAAAGATGAGCTTTAGTTTAAACATGAAAAGTTTGTATTACCTTTTAAATTTTAAGTATTTACTTGTAAATTAGGAATATTTAATTTGTTCATATAAAAGTTTTTTTTAATGATGTATTTGTGTTTATATTTCTTATTAACAATAATTATTCCCTTTCCATGGCCGTAAAGAAAGGCGCCCTTGATCTTTTTTCCCATATTGTTATTGATTTTACAACAAAAAATCACAAACTAACAACTAATTTTGTATTATAATGTCCATAAAATGAAAAAAAAATAGTTTTAATTATATATAAAGATTCAAGTCGGATTACTTTTATCATTTAAATGACACACAAACTAGAAAAGGAAAGATCTAATATCAGTTAATTCTAATTATTCGCGTTGTAAAGGCCAACAATAAAACGATGCAACGTTGCCATCTTTCTAAGTACTCTTAGTTAAGTTGCAATAAAAATCTAATGGTGAAAGCGAAAACAATTTAAGTTACCCTTAATTTTAAGAGCTTCTTAATAAAGGTCTACTTAAGATACTTTTGGTGCAACCGGGGCCATTATTCACAGCTGAAGGGCGGACGAGCTGTGACCATTCTTGACCCCCTTTTTTTGAGGCCCTATATTGTTAAGAACATTGGACCAAAAATTAAGTAAACTTTATTCATGTCGCTAATGTTAACCGTTTTTGAAAAATTGCCACATTATTTACATTGTTAGTCCCCTGAGTTCTGTCGGGTTGAATTAAGGAAATGAATTTTCTCAAATTATTGTGCTTACGAGTGTATCAGACTATACGGAGTTCATGCTGAACCCTTTTACGACGTTTGTAATTGTAATTAATAGATTATACTATTATGTTGAGGACAGGAAAAAATTGCTTCATATTTAACCCGGCAGAACTTAGGGGACTAACAGTATAAATAATGTGACGTTTTTTCAAAAACGGTTAGGATTAGTGACATGAATGAGGAGTACTTAATAAAAGTAAGTTAAAAACTTGATTTCATTGAAGCTTTTGGGAGCCAATGTCTCCGAAGAAGAGTCATATACAAAAAAAGTTTATAATAATATGACTTGTAGTATTCTTTTCACATATTTTTTTTTCATATCCGGGAGATTTTCTACATTTTCCCATATACCCATCATTTTAATTATATTGCTGTGCAGTTCTATTCATAAACACTAACGTATAGGGACATCTATAGTAACGAACTAAAGAAAGGAAGGCGCTATGCGAAAATAGATGTTTAAGTAACCCAAACCAAACCCAACTGCGTAGTTTCCTAAACATACTTTAACCATGGGCAGAGATTAGAATTTTTACATTGTTGAAATGGGTCCAGATTTTAGATCATAAAATTGTTACATAATATACAGTATAAAGACTGAAATAGTCTTAATAATATCTAAAACATGGATTGCGTATATACTGTTTTTCTGGAATATATATATATATATATATATATATATATATATATATATATATATATATATATATATATATATATATATATATATATATATATATATATATATATATATATATATATATATATATATATATATATATATATATATATATATATATATATATATACACTCTGTTGGTAAATAGCCCTTTTTCACAATAAATTTGCATTTATATATACACCATTGCATGCCAATTTTAATGCAATAGAGTAAGATACATATGGTATGACCCCGGATTGAAAAGAGAATGACAACAATTTCCCCTGTTCCACTTCCAATACGACGACGGTTGACGGCGATTCCTTGGCTGTGGCATGCAGGAGGATGCAGTACAAGCGTCCAGCTATTTTCCACAGTGTTGCTATTTCGTAAAATATTTTATACATTTTATAAAATTTTTAATTAAAAAAATATGCGTTTAGCAAAAACCAAGAAATTTGTAAAAAATATTAGTATTTTAGAATAATACTTTATTTTTTTAATAAAAGGTATTCATTATTTTATCGGGCAAGGCAATACCAAGGAAGTTTAAAGGTGTATGGAAGCCCAATACTGTAGAACAAAATTGTCCAGGCGTGCAGGGCAGCGGGAATAGGGGGGTTGGCCCCGCGGAATTTGCGCAATGAATAGTAGGTCAGGGCCGGATTTGATAATTTTGTTACTATCTATAAAATTGACATCATAAAATGTCAAATTCCAACATTCACTGTTTTTTTTATTTTTTGCACAAAATTGTTGGTTATTAAAGGATACTACTATCGAATATTTAAAATTATTGTGTAATATTAGATTTTATATCATCTGATATAATATGGAAAGAATAGGCTGGCGCCACTTTACTGCCTTCTATTTAAATGGTCGATACTTTTTGGAAGTTTTGTATTTTTACCAAAATCTTTGTAAATAAATAAAAACACGAATTTTTAAAATAAATTTCAAACATGGTATGATAGTTTCTACGTACTTATCACCAATTTTGTGATAAAAGAAGGGCAAGATAGTGTAAATGAGTTTAATCTAATCCTATGATTCTGGTTGTACATTAAAAAGTGAAAATTTTTATAACTGCTTTTTAGGCATATACTTTTCACTAATAACAAACATTCATGAGACAGAATAACAGTGGTTAAAAATGTTTAGTAACCTTTGGTACCTGAGTATCCATTGTAACAGTATCCGTTAAATATTATGTGTCTACAGTATGTCGAGCTTAAAAAATTTGTTAATGCAAGATTAAGAAACCAAAAATCTAATTTATTTTTAAACAAATAGTATTGTCTCGAAAGTTGCCTCCTCTCCGATTTTGATCTAATTTGGTATGTTGGTAATTTTGGGACGCTGATTACAATCTGAAAAAAAATCTTCGGCAATTGCCTGTTTCCCAGATCTTCATCATCAAAGTTGAAAATTTAAACTAACCTCATTTTTTCCCCTTCTTTTGTAATAATTTGATTTTACACTAAAGTGGCACAAGATATTTTATAAACACCTTTTAAAACCTTATATTTTTATTTATTTTACATCTTTTTCCATTAAATTGCGAACTTTAAGTTCAAAGACAGCAGCCATATTTGCTTAAAAATAAAAGTGTAAAAAGGTGTAAAATAAACATTAAAAAAAATGTTTTTAAAAGGTATTTGTGAAATATTGTGTGCCAATTTAGTGTATAAATAAAGAATTTTGTGCAAAAAGAAGGAGGGAATAGTGTAAATAAGGTTAGTAGATTTTCAATTTTGATGATGAATATCTCGAAAACGAAACATTGCCGAATTTTTTTTTTAGATTTGTAATCAGCGCCCCAAAAAACCGTACCAAAATTGTAATTCCTTTCATTCAATTAGAGGGACCTGTATATATTAAAATTTGCCTGGTCTGCCCAGTAATCAATAATTTTGATCCTTTAAAAGAGTGTACTAAATTATTAAATGAAATAAAAGTACCTAAATGTAAACCTTATTTCTTTTTAATAATCCACAGAAATACACAAACATTGTGGAAATCATCTAAGAGATAGTTAAGATTGCCTTACTTTTCACTAATATTTCTATGAAATTTTCATTTTCTATTATTCATAATTGATATATTATTATTTATTCGGTTACCTAACGTTACGTCTTATAAGAAGCACCTTATTTAAATATAAAAAATACTTACCTAAAGTTAAAAAGACGGGTATGTTACCCTTACTCCGGCTCTCATAAAATTATTATGTGTTGGCTAACTTCACACTGATTTATCAGTGTGTAAGTAGGCAACACATTAAATTATCTCGTGGAATTTTGTTATTGCGCAGAATCGGCGAAGCCAACTCTGACAGTTATTTTCATACTGGGCTGACATTTTTTGATCGAATGGGTCATAGCATTTGGCTTCCATACACCTTTAAACTTCCTTGGGCAATACAAATTCTTATTACTGGTTGGCAACACTGCCCGTCGCGTTCACTTGCAATACTTTTAGTGACTGTCTAGGGCGGCTGGGCTTATTTTTATATAGGCTTTTACATTAAAAATAATAATAATATTTTGCTATTTTAAAAAACTGTATTCCTGTAAATGAAAAATTTATAATATTTTTATGGTATCCAAAGCTGAAAGTGCCGATGAAGTTGTTGGGCAATTTGCTTTTAAGTACCCTGGCCAACAGGTCCCATCCTGCCAAACGATTTTAAATATTTTGTGGTAAATGCTATCACGAAGACCAAGAAGCCCGTCCTGTTTCTGTGCTTTTGTAAAAGCAAATGAGCCATGCGCATCCAAATTTTTTAAAAAAATTGGCATTTCAGACAGCATTTTGGAACTGTTTTTAAAAAGCATGTGTATAAATCCTACAAAATTAAAAGTACTCAATAAATTCCTAGATGATTATATCAGGCAAATGCAGTTTGTGAGACCATGAGAAGGAAAATTGATGAAAATGACGATTTTCTAAAAAATATTCTGTTTACAGATGAATCATCATTTTCAATCAAAATTAAACGTTTGGGCGGGTATTTTGGGTGACAACATTGTAGGATCTTTTGTCATTGAAGCCAACCTAAATGGGGAAAAATATTTGCAAATGCTGCAAGAGGAAACTATACTAGCTGTGCGAACCTTAAATGTTAATTGCGAGGAAATTTGGTTTCAGCAGAATGGCTGTCTTGCTCATAACACAAGTCCAGTTCAGAAATTTCTGACTATAACTTTTCCTTAACGGCTTATTTGTGGCAGAGGTACCATACCATGGCCTGCAAGGTCACCGGATTTGACTCCTATTGACTTTTTTTGTGGGGCCAATTAACTTAACTATTTTACAGGTATCCACATGAGAGAAGTGTAAATTTAGTTGAGTTTAGGGCAAAAATATTTGACAATACTAACTCCCTTACACCGGAGGTACTGTCGAATGTTAGAAAGGAGTTTTATAATCGGCTTGAGTATTGCGAAGCTTAGCAGGGCAATGTCTTCGAGCATTTATTAAAATGAGAATGCTTTTGAATTTATTTTTTAGAGTTATTTTTTATTATTAGAATTACTTTTAATGTCATTAATTTTTAAGTATACTAAACGCAAAACAATTTCCGATGCACGTCATATGCTTTTCGTGACGTGGATGTTGCCAGCGTTGCCAGATAGTGATAAAAATACTGAGTAGGCTTTTTAAAAAATAGGTATTATTTTTTAAAAATGATATTTTTACACTCCTTAATCAAACGAAATTTAAAAATTAAATATTTATTTGGCTACATGTCTTAGTCATATACTTTATTTATTCCATTACAAACTATTACACAATAATTACGCCAGTTAGCATATAGAACGTGTCGATATATCCGAAAAACTAATATACACTCTAATATTCCGTTTCCTAAGCCACCGTAATCTCTGATTTGAAAACAAGCGCAGGTCAATGCAGATATCTCTTCCACAAGACTTTAAAGTAATCTTGGATTGGGCGTGAAAAATCTTCTCCACTTTTAATGCCTCCAAACACAATGTGTTTCGCTGTCGCGAAAAAATTCTGCCAATGCTTATTCGTTATATACGAGTGGCCAAGTTCTGGCAGAACAAAGAATTGTTTAACCTTGTAGGTGTTACTTTTGAGAATAATCTTAACTGACACAAACACATTACATACATAGCCCAGCAGCTTCAAGAAATCTTGGATTCTTTTTCGAGCCAGAAAGTATTTCTTTCCTTCTAATCTGTATACACTGTATGTATCCCAGATCAGACCCTCTTTAGAATATTGTTCTCATGTCTGGGGAATGGCGTTCCTACCACACTTAGCAGCTTCCCTTCTTGCCGTCCGACAAGCTGTGGGGATTTGTCCTCTTTGTAGGTATTTTCACGGCTTCTGCTCTGAAGAGTTAGCCAGTATAATTCCTCCCCTAGCAGTTCCCAACAGACCAACATGTGTGCCACTTTATGCATCCTTTTCTACAGTCCAACGTGAGAGGGCCCATCTTTCCCACTTTGTTCGTTCTTTCATCCCTAAAGTGTCCAGACTATGAAACCTGCTACCCGCGGAAGTTTGTCGTTCTCCTCCCAGTCTCCAAATATTTAAGGCCCGTGTAAACAAACTCCTCCCACCACGCTTAAGACACCTACGGTAAGTTAGTACTTAGGCCTCAGCCTGTGGACTGTGCTAAGATAAAAAATTTGGCAAAAAATTTAAGTTTAGGGCTGCAGCAACACGCTACAAATTAAAAATTTAAAATTACTTTTGCAAGTTTTATATGCTACTTTTGTGTTAAACTTACTTCTTTACTGCAGTCAAGGGCAATAATGGGCCCTTATTTTCCAGTTCTTGCTGAAAATAGCTTAGCAAGGAAGCTACTAGCTCTTTGCATCGGCTGTTTAAATGCTTCGGCATTTTGAGACTGAACTTGAACGTAGAAGTAAATGTACAGTAAACTACAGTCTTTGTTTTCAAAAACAGCTTTTTAAAATAACACTGATAAAAATACACACCAACAATAACTAGTATTACTAAAAAAACACAAAAATTGTTATAAATAATAACAGCTGGACAGGAAGCATAAAATCAAAGAATGAACGGCAACGTCGCTAAATACGACAACATGACAATAATAAAATTCAAAATTAAACCAATTTTTACAGATTTAACTGATATAAATATTCTATGTAATTGAGTTAGTATTAAAGAAATGAAATACTTTTGATTAAATTCATTAAAAGGCCAAATTGTAATATTTTTTACCTAGATTTTATTTCGTCACGTTTGGGGACCTGAGTATTATTTATCAGCTGATTGATGACGTGCATCGGAAATTGTTTTGCGTTTACTTTTATGTATATAAGTTTTTTTTGAGAATAGCCGTTTTTATTTTATTTTTAGGCTTAAATCTAATAAAAATTCAACAACCTTTAAATTTATGTTGTATTAAATCAAAGATAATACTACTACGAATAGATGGTTCATTTAAATGGGGCGTTTTGAATCAGTTCGGAAATATCAATGCTTCCGTAAATGCTAATAAAATTAAGTCAGTAACCCCTGCCCCAGCGAATCGAGGTTCGAAACCATGTGCGACATTGTCAATGTCTGTCGCTTGTACCTTATTCGGAACACGAAGTAGCGAAAGCGGGCGGCTAAACGGATTGTGTATTTTTTAGTCGCGTTTCATCACGCTAATAGTAAAGGCCTGCCGGCAACACTGTTTAACTTTCGTTCGCGAAAATCTCTCGATGGACATCGGCTCGCGTTAGCCAAAGTCCATTAGGGGTATCAAAAATATAGCATTGAATGGTTCATCTTATCCGTAGTAGTATTATCTTTGATTAAATACAAGATTTAATTTTTCTAGGTAAAAATCGTGCGTCGGACAAAAAAAATCAAGATGTTAAATCATCTCATAATTTTTTTAGTCCGACACACGGCTTTCACCTAGAAAAATTAAATCTAGATATTTCTCTGCATGGTGATATTGTTTACCGATATTGTTACGAAATAAAAACCGTGCATCGGATTAAAAAAAAATTAAGTGATCAATTTTGCTCAAAATGATTGGGGATTTTAAAAATAATTTTTATTTTAAGCAATCAGTGCCATCAATATCTGCTAAAATGGGCAGGTCAAATTCCACAGGAACGCTACTATACTATACATAGTATATGTATGCCAAAATTCATTAAAATATCCAAAGGGGTATTACAACTATTAATAACCCTATAAACATTGAATAATGGAAAATCAGTGGCCCAATATACTTTTTCATTTAATTATTCAACTGCCCATTGACACAATATATGTTGGTGCCAACATCGGCCCTTATTGCGTTTGGCACACCGGCCCATCAACACTTATCAGTCAGTCGCTACTACTGCTACATATTGGCCCTATGTTGTGTTTATGAAGGCCCACTGTTGAAAAAAAATCCATTGGGGTGTTAACGATATAGTAACTAATATCTAGCGATGTTTCATTTAGGACCACTCGTTGGAAAACCATTGGGATATTAGCTAAATAGTAACTAATATTTACCGTGTTTCATTTAGCTTACTGTTGGAAAATCAATGGAGAACCAAATAAAATAAAATGTAAAAATTTCGATTTTTATTAAAAAAACATATGGATACATAAAAAACTATAATATATTGCTTTGAGCACATCAAGACAAACGAGGTACTTAAAACAATGTGGTTTGCAGATAAATTTAAAATGCCAAAAGATAGTCTAACTACAAAAATAAACGAAACAAAGTCAGAATTAACATAACAGCCCATAATAATACGAAATATAATAATAAGTAACAAAGATTCTAAAAACTATAAAATATCACCATAGGCGTAATAAGATACTAAAAATAAAATAGTTTATCAGGTAAATTTAAAACACATTATAAAATTCAAAACCACATAAACAAAAAACATATTATAATTTCTTAAAAATAACGTAATTTAAAGCGACTGCAACAACAAAATAAAAATTGTTTTGTTTATTTTATAAACTTTAACGCATGTAGAGTCCGATTTAAAAAAGAAAAGGCCAGGGACATCATACCAAAAGAGTCCGCAATTAAGCCTTTTTCTTTCAACGCTCCACCCATACATTGTTAAATTTGGAACATAGGCGCGTTACATGAATTTGACAGTATATTCAACAAAAATTTCGAGCGACGAGAACGGGAATAATTTTAAAGTGAGAAAGAACAAGGCATGCTGATGAAGCTGGTGGCCTTATCAACTTTAAATCGGACTATACTTAACACAACTGACAATTAAGTATCAATAACTTCACTATCCCTACTTTCCTTTATTGCTGGGGAGGAGAGCTGAAAGAAACATATACTTTTAGTTATTATATTTTGCATTTAAAAATAAGTTTTTTTTTTTAGATTAATTTAAGAATCCCCTTGTATACTACGTCATAGGCTCAACCACAAATATATGTATATATTAATTTAACTCGGGTAAATTTTACAGATTTCTTAGATATTTTTATTACTTTTTTTAATAATATATATTTTTTACCCGCTTTCAATAATGCACGATTTTGTGACATCTACCTGTGCCATTAATGATTCTGATTTCAAAACAAATGTGGTATATCAAGCTTTGTCTCTGCGCAGTTTAAAACTATCACAAACTATTAGGAGCCAATGAAAATTCAAAAAGTCACGTTCATGTCATTTTTACAAATTTTCATTGGCTCTAATTAGTTTTCAATTGCTGCATAAACAAAGTTACTATAGATGGTGGCGAATAAGTTTATCATTAGCTTTTTAAGATCCTTTAATGATTTTTGGGTGATTTGACCATCTCTAATTGTTGGTACAAATGTAGATGCTACAGTATCCTGCGTTAACTGCGGGCTACCTGTATAGAAATTTATAAGAATATTCTTTATAATTACTAGAAAACAAGCCATTCTTATAAAGCAAGTATTTATTTAAAAACTTTAACGCCTCATCAATTATTACTTCGTTTCACTATTAATTTTTATGCAATAAAAATGCAAAAAAGCTGAATAACGTTAGACAATACTTTTCTTTTTCTGTTCCTCCCGCCACTTCTGTCACCAGCTTGCCCCAACCATATTTTAATGGTGTTCTCCACTTCCACTTGAGTGATGGCATCGCCTTTTTGGGGTGCTTTTTGCTACAGCTAAAATGTTTGAATAAAGTTTTAAATCTTTTCATAACTAGGGCTTATATGTTTCTATTTGAACAATTAAACTAACATTTAGACTTAAAGTCTATATATATATAGGCTCAAAAGAAAACCGCGAAAGAAATACTCAAATGACAACTGATTATTTCTATAAATTTACGGTGGAAACATGCCTACTTACTTCTTTATCTTCGTTCCAGAGTACTTCTTTTTACTCATAATATACTTTTCATTTGCCAAAACACCAAAAAATCACAAAACTGCCGAAAAACGGTACAAACTTTCCGCTCACGTCATCCCTAATCATCCACAAAATTAATCAAACCTCTGAAAAAGTTAGGTTATAGTGGCACGCTTCACTTTTAGTTGTCGGTGATTAGGCAAAGGGCCAAAAAGAGAACAAACACGATCTAACGTACGCTGAGTAACGAATAAATGCAGTGGGCCAATGCTTAATTAATAACGTTGGATTTGTAACTCAGTTAAATTAATAGGCCACTGTGGATATATCATTATGTCTTTTTTCTGTCGAACCATTAATTGAGGATTAATATCGGGCCAACAAATGGTGATTGACACAGTCAATTAAAAGACGCTGACATTAGTGGGTCATCACAGTACCGTAGAAAATCGACAAACGCTGTTTATAGGGAATAAATGATTTATTTTTGAAACTTTACCACTCTGTATCTCAAAAGTTTAGATGTTTAGGACATACGTTTATATAAAGTTTTCTTCTTAAAATAGACCCAAAAACTGTCCCCTTAAATATTGACATATAATTAGAAAACACCCTGTATATAACTTAAAAAACTGATTTCTTTCGACGTTTGCATATTGGTATGACGATGAAGACAACGCCGACGACGAGTCTGGCAATGTTCTTTTTGTTCTTATTTAGTTATAGACAATACGCTGTTTCAATAGCAGCCCTTAATTGATAACTAGAATTTTTTATTTCCTACAGTTAACTTAAAAAATATTTGTTTTGTTTTTACGTTTTTTAAAGTTCTGTAGGAAATTATGCAACTTTTTTCCTAACCAATTTAGCAATATATATTCACATAAAAGACAGGGTTAGGCTATGATCATAAACTCTTATTTTGGTACTAGAGTTAATTCTCAATTAAATTAATTTATAAATTAAGTTGGTGTAAACTCATGTATACTAAAAAAAATCGATCCTCGATTTGGTCCACGGATCTAATTGATCTTCGCTGTGTAAACCTCCAATTTTTTTATTATTCAGAAAACATGCCCCTAACAGAATTTAATGAAAAAGACTGGTTAATAAGACCCATTTTTACCACTTCATTGCTCCGACTAAGACGAAGAAAACTTTTCATATACACCTTGTAGCAAAAACCGTGTATTTATAGCACTCTAGATTTATGATACCTATAAGGATTAAAATTATCATTCAAGCTAATACTGACATATTTTATATCATCGCATGTTTCGTTCGTATTACATCATCACCCTTTTACCTTAGCAGATAGATATTGATCTTTTTGGAATGACCCTTATGATAACTACGCACGGTATAGAAAAACGTCCCCATTAAAAACCCGTGATGAGGGGCGAAGAAAAGACCACTGGCGTAGATAGAATTTTTAATTTTCTTTATTTAAAAAGTTAGACTTGGACCCACACCAAATATATACAAGATGCAAGGGAAACACTGTGGTAAAAAAATATTTTGGAATTTGCGAAAAAAAGTTTATTTTTTTAACCCCCACCTCTTAAAGACAATCTACATTTTATAGGTTTAAAGAAAAAAATCAATTTTTTTTCGCAAATTTCAATATGATTTTTTTACCAAATTGTTCCCCTTGAGGCCAAGAGCATCAGAAATATATTTGGTGTGGGTCCCGTGTTTCACTTATTAGATTAGATATACCGGGTGGTGCATCGTCGGGAGGGATATAGGAAATCCCATGCAATTTTTAATGGGGTCAATTATTGGCTACTCTAATTATTTTAAAGAACAATTCTATTAGTCCAGGCAGTCAAGCATTTCACCTCCGAATTTTTATATATGCACCGATTTATTTGAAATTTTGACAAATGATAGATGGATGGTCGAAAAGCAAAATCTATATGGTGCCGATGTGCGCAACCACCCCTGGGGTGGGTGCCACCCCAGGTGCCAAATCAATAGATGAGCAAATTTAAAGTAAAAAATGTCATGTCAAGTTTTTTCGCCAGATCAATAGTAAATTATTCGCAATTGAAAAGTGCGATTTTTAGTTAAAAAAACTCAATTTTCAATTATTTTTTACGCATAACTCTGTAATTATGCGTTTTATCGTAAAAAGTGTAATAAACAAAAATAAAGCTTATAAAAAAACAATGAAATTGAGTTATTTATGAGGATCTTAAAGTTCTACCTAAGGCAAGTTATAGCTGCCTGAAGATCTTTCATTTTACGTGATTAAGTACTTAACCTTAAATAACGGGAAATGGGTACATTTTTTAACAAAAAAATCATAGAATATTTTTTAAGGAGCATAAAAAGGCCTTTAAAATGAGCACCGATAAAAATCTTTTTAACTGAAATTTCAGTGAGATATGGTGTAAAATAGTTAAAACTAAAAAAAATCGCAATAAAACTAATGCCATTTCATTCAAAATCAAAATTAAACTTATTCCTTGCACCAATTACTTTATTTGTATGTTATTATGACATCTGAAAGTTTTACTGATTAGAGATGCACAGTTAAAAAAAAATGAGCTTAAATTATATGTTTTTTTTGTGATTTTTCCAAAAATTATCTTTTTCTCATTTTAACTTCAAAACAATAAGAGATACGAAAAAACTAAAGTAAAGAAAAATGTAGCATTTTTTATGACGATTATTTTAATTTTTTAACGGAGTTATAACCAACTTAAACTTTCACTATAGTGCGAGGACTGCTTTTTCGCAACCCTTTGACCCTTTATCTATAAAATATAAAGGGTCTTAAGCCCTTCATATACATATGCTTGTAGCGCTGAAAATTACCTTTAAAATGATTTTTGAAGGATGTGATAGCTTCAAAATTAACAGAGGTATACAAAAAATAAGATTTTGATTTTTTTTTAGTTAATTTTAAAGTAAAAAAAGTTTTAAATTTTTGCGCACTGATTTTTTCTGTTGACACTAGGTTGTCTAAAAGTACATTTGAGACCTACTATGTACCACTACTACTACTATAATATTTTTTTAAAGCAGATAATGAATTTTTATTTATAAAGAATGTACAATGAAATATTGAATATCTTTGAAAAAAATGTTTAATTTTATTTTGGCAAAGGGATGGTTTTTAAGGGTTAGCAGGGTGAAGACAATTAAAAATTACTTCGCGTTCAGAGAATAAATTTTAAAACAAACAAAATTTAAAATCAAAACATCAGTCATTAAAAAATATTTTTTTTATTTTATTTTGGTCAAAAGGGTTGCTAGGGTGTAGACAATCAAAAATTATTTAAAGTAGAGATAATAAACTGTAATACTAAAATTAGGCAAAATCTAAAAATTGGTAGTCATTATATATTTTTTATTTCATTTTCTGCAAAGGGGTAGTTTTTAGGGGTCGAAAAGTGGTAACTAATAATTTTATTAAAATGCTATGAATTTTTTCCAGTAAAACTGCAATTGTAATGTTACAAATCGTTAAAAGATTTTTTCTATATTATTTTTATCAAAAGGGTAGTTTTTAAAGATTCTTAAGGGTTGATATTTCAAAATACATTAATTTTATGTTATACAATACGTTAGGATATTTATCATACATAAATAAAAGAGTTTTGAATCGAAAAAAAGCCGAAAAGCCCATAAAATATGTTTTTTCGATAAGGAGTGGTTTTCACCCCTTAAAAACAATTTGCACACCTTGCGACCATATAGATTTTGATATGGAGGGTAAGATAAGCTTAATTCCAAATTTTCAAGAAAATCGGTGCATATATAAAAAATTCTGAGGTATGACATTATTTTGAACTTGACTGCCTGGACTATATTGTTGTTTATTGTAGAGCATGCAAATCTACGTCCATGGTAAAAACTTTAGATTTTTCGATTTCAACGTTTGCGAGTTAGATGTCAATATATTTTAAAAAATTGTTACTTTATTATCGCCCCATATTTTTGAACAACAATAAAAATACCAGTTCGTTGTGAAT
Source organism: Listronotus oregonensis (assembly GCA_019359885.1). Lineage (NCBI taxonomy): Eukaryota > Metazoa > Arthropoda > Insecta > Coleoptera > Curculionidae > Listronotus > Listronotus oregonensis. Next base: position 15,365 of record JAHBCN010009874.1, read on the forward strand.
TAAGGTTGTCATTTTGAAGTTTAGTGCTTTATCATTAATAAAAAATCGTACAGCAAAAATATTAACCATAAATTATACTACTGAAGAAAAAGTATTAATAAATAAATTGTACCATCAAGAAAATAGTTACCAAAAGGTATTAGACATGTTCGCTCCTCAGTATTTGAATAGACCGATACCCGAAAAATCAACAATCGATAGGACTATCAAAAAATTTGAGACTAAAGGCACAGTAATAAATAACTGTAGATGTGAAGCAAGGGCATATCAAAGAGAAAAGAATGTAAGAGATAATAGAGACGTGGAAGAAAATGTAGGGAAAGTGAACACAAGGAATCTTTAGGATATCATAGGAAAATATCACTCAACAGCGCTAGAGATTTTAAAACGGCATAAATATTTTTTATACAAATATGAATGACATCAAGAGCTAAGGGATGGAGATAAAATACGACTGCAGGAATTTTGCTTTAATATAATGGAAAGGGCAAACATGGACAGGGAATTAAAAAAAATATATTTGTTTTACTGATGAATGCACATTTACGTTAAACTATGAACCCAATCATCAAAATTGCCGATACTGGAGCAGAAAGTAAATGTTTGGGCGCGGATTTTCGGACAACGTATTATTGGACCATTTTTCCCTAATGGAAATTTGAATGCAGAATATTATTTGGAACTACTCGAAGAACAAATTTTACCTCCTTTAAATGATGCCTCCAGGGAAAATCAGGAAGTTTGCTACCAAATGGATGACTGTCTATCACATAATACCCTGGCTGTTCGGGAATATATACACTTTGCTTTTAATGAAAATGTTATTGGCCTACATCACACCATAAATTGGCCAGCTAGGTGTCCTGATATTTCGCCAAATTACTTCTTCCACTGGGGCCATTAAAAAAGCAAGATATACAAGGATTAAAATTACAATAATATAGACAAGTTAAAAATGCTATTTTTACAGAATGCAGCAACTGGAGGAATATTTGAAAATATTCTTAAATCTTACATTTCCAACCTTTTACTTGTAATAGAATAAATAATTTATTATAGCATGTAAATATTGTAAATGTAATATGTCATAGTTCTTGAGAATGACAAAGGTAATTCACAACTAATTGCTAATTTTATTATTGTTCATAAATATGAGGCAATAATAAAGTAACAATTTTTAAAAATATATTAGCATCTAACTCGCAAGCGGTGTAACCGAAAAATCTGAAGTTTTACCATAGATTTGCATATTCATTAATAAACTACAATATTGTTGTTCTCCAAAATTATTAGGGAAGCCAATAATTGACTCCATTTAGAGTTACATGGGCTTTCCTAGACCCAGCTCGACGATGCATCACCCGGTATAAATTAAAAATATCCACGCCCCTGAACGAAATAAAAAAATGTAGTACAATAATGGTATTTACGCTTCATTAAGCAGTTCAGCACTTTTTTTATGTAAGGCGAAACTTTTGATATTGAAGTTACCTAGTCGAATCAACGAATTCTGCACACCTAACAAATGCAGCAACAACTACGCAGTTAAAATATTTAATCTCAGAGGCGTGGATGGAGAAGAATAGGCTTCTTAAATAATAGTAGTTTTCCTATCATATGCGGAAAGTGATACTTGCCCGAATGCGGACTTCGAGCAAGCACTCGAGTGCAGGAAAGACATTTTTTTTGTGCATTTTTGGCACTAAAGAGAAAGTATACAGAGTGCGTTAAAAGTTAGATTTTGCTACCAAAGTTGTTTTTTTATAGAACATTTTTTTCTAAATCCATTTTGGAACGCATAATTCATGTAGCATATCCTATACCTCTCTGTAACTCTTTTGAAGCAAAAGGCAAAAAAAAACAATTTTTCTCCAACCGTAAAAAAATGGTTTTTTCAGGTGCAAAAGCTATCAATTTTTATACCGTGCAAAAATGTGCTCGTTGCTTAGCAACACTTTTAATCTTAGGATTAAAAGTGCCACTTTTAATCCTAGGATTTAAAAAAATTGTTTTTAGATAACTAAATGTATTAATTTTGACTTGGTTGAAGAAAAAATTGTATATTTCCTAGAGACTAAAAGTGCTTTTATTTTGCATTAGCTCTGCTGCGCTGCGCTCCGCCTCGCAACTGCAAAAATTTCTCGTTAAAAAAAGATGCACTTTTAATCCTTATATTATAATATACTATTAATTTTAGGTACATACCTTTAGCGGGAAACAAGTAAATTTTGTGAGTGGATTATCATTTTATAATCCCCAGAGTGCATCTTCTTAAGTAGAGATCGAACGCTGTAAGAACAACACCGATACGTCACGGTCTCATATGGCAAACCCGTATAAAACCGTGACGTATCGGTGTCATTCTAACAGCGTTCGATCTCTAGCTTCCAATAATGATGTTAGCCAACGAACAACTTTTTAGGTAGTAGTTATTTAAAAGGTGCTGTGAAATGCAACATTTGCAAGTTTCAGTGCCTGGACAACGTTGACGGAACAACTGGAAAGAAATGGATTAAACACCGGAAAACCCGGCACTCACGGTACTTTGGTACTTAGGTATATATATATATATATATATATATATATATATATATATATATATATATATATATATATATATATATATATATATAATATATATATATATATATATATATATATATATATATATATATATATATATATATATATATATATATATATATATATATATATATATATATATATATATATATATATATATATATGTAGTATATATTATATATATATACATATATAACAAACCTTCGTGAGCTGTCATAAAGATTAAAAAAACTTTGCGTGTATAGAAGGAATTATTTTATCTTAAAAGCGGTGGTAGAGAGAGATGGTAGATACCATCAAAACGTAGATAGGTATTTAAATTTTGGGTAGTTTTTCTTTTTTCTTTCAGGCTAAGCACACTCAGTCTCTGTACCTCGGGACCGGTACTGAAACGATTCCATTGTATAAAGATTTTTTGGTAATAAAATACCAAAAAAGGTCTTTTTTTTCTTGTTACATACACCTAAAAAAGAAAAATATATTATAATTATTTAAATTGGGAGGTTAATAATTTTTTGTATGGGTTTTGAATAATTTCTCTTTAGCTTCTTTACTTTTTTATTTTAAGAAGAGGAAAAAACCCATAATTTTAACATATAAGATATAACTAATGAAAATTAGCATAAGATATTTGGGAATTCCGCACTAATAGTCTGTGGTCATAAGGTCAATTAAATATTTGTCAATTCTAGTTTTACAATATTTTAAATTGATAAATCGAAACATGGCCACTGATCGATCATTTAAAATTAATTTATAAGTTGTGTGGTCTCAATTAATAGGACATCGTTTTCTTAATGTTAAATTATAAATAGATCTTCTAAATTAGGTCTTACGTAATTAATGATTTCTGTTGTGTCTATAAGACTATGATAATTGAAAATATATTTGTTGAATGTAAATGTCTACGACCCACACGAGACTGCAACAGGGAACTCCAAATTTGTTTTTATATTTACAAATTTTTGCATGTAATATCAATGCTGATGTCAAATATACAGAGATCGCGAGATCGCGAAAATATTCTTTAAACTTGTTTCCTCAAAGTATTGTAAATTTTTCTGCAAGATTTGTTCGTATTATGAAAAGTCAGTTATGATCTTTCAAGATTTTCTAAAAAAAACCGCTAAGATTTTTTTGACTATCCGTAATAATGAAAAAAAAAATATTTAAAGCCTGCTTTTGATTTGTAGCCACTCTTCACTCTTTTTCTTTACACTTTTCGTTTCTTTAAATCGACGAATATTATATTTTAACAAGTATTTCGAAAAACGTTGGTGATATTACTACCTAACTTGCGAGACATTTTTTGTTTGACGGATTATTTCAAGTCAGTGATGTTAGACAGCGACTCAATGAACCTGGTACAGATGTCGCAAAAAGCTGATATTTGAGAAAAAAAACTGGAACGATCTCATCACGGAGACCAAAAATAGGGAGATCCATCTGTTATGTCTGTTTGGCCCAAAAAGTGGCCCTCAGAACTGCATTAAATAACGAGGCTTTGGTATAGCGGAGGGCATAATAAAGTGTAGTTTAAAAACGGTCCTCTGGAACACCAACGACATCTTAATTTACTGCAATTTGAGGGTCACTTTTTTAACACAGATATGGTCCTCTTTATCTCTATAGTCTTCACTATAGATACACTACGTAAGTTAGTGTTATGATGTACCTTTGGGTGATAATAACTAGATGACGCTGTGATCAGTAACTATAGAACCAATGTCTAAAGTTGTCAATGACCGTAAGCAAGTTAGCCTTGAGTATTCATATACTTCTAATATTAATTTTTGGACAATGTTTAAAGTTGGTATTTTTGCATACCAGCACTACGTTTACTTGGTACATGATATAAGACTCTAAAAAATGGTACGTATACCAACAAATTGGTACGCCTAACATCACTGTTTCAAGTTTTTGATATTCGGTATTTCCCATATTTAAAATGTTTTTGATTCAAATAAAGCGACGCTAAAAAATCAATACGAGTCAAGGTGTTGTCAAAACGTATAAACAAATCAAATTGTTTGTTTCCCAAGACAATGCTGATTTTTACTACCAATTGAATTTTTAAATAAAAACTTGGATATTTTTAAAACGAAGGGACAGCAAACTAATATACTTTTGAAAAGAGGGTGAATAGACTTTTCGTTCTAAATAAAAATATACAGGGGTTCCATTTAAAAAACGTAACTTATTCATTTTTCTTAATAGGCCAACCAACAAAGCAAAAAAAATGCTCATTTTTACACTTAAATTTAGCAAGAAGCAACCTGTGCCATCTGTTAAAACATAATAAATACATGAAAACCCCGGTTTTGGCTCCAGCCCAACAAAAAAAAAACTGTAAAAAAAGGTATTTTTTTTAGTTTTTTGCGTATAACTCAAAAACTATTATAGATATCGCGATGGTGTCAATGGGACTATTTAAGAAAATTAAAAAACCTACAAAATGGTTTTTTATAGAGCTTTTTCCGAGCTTTTCCCGCTGAGAAAATCCAGAAAAACTCCAAAAAATTGACATTTTTTTCAAAAAATTATATCTCCGTTCGGTTTAAAAATTTAGGAATTATTTTTCGAAAAATGATAGCTAATAATATGTAGTTTAACTACGCAGAGAATGATTTCTGTCGGATTGATTTAGGGCTTATCAAAAATTTAAGGGCTTTTTTTTGCGAGGCTCATCGTTTTAAGGCGGATCAATATATTCTGATTCTGAAAACGGTATATGAAACTAGAGATCAAAATCTTTCTCTCCATATTTTAAATTTTTCGCTCAGAGGGTGGGAAATTGGTGAAAAAAGTCTCTGAAAGTCGTGCGAAACGCGAAAAACGACGAGCGAAGCAGAGTAGAGTAGCGAGTAGAGGAGCGAGGCAACGGAGGAGAAATGCATATTAGTCCGGGTAAATTTGTAATTTACCGTTAAATGATTTTTGAAGGTCATGAATCAAGATGAAACCTTTTACATTTTCTTAAATAACAGATCAACTACAAATTGTCGGAGAGAAATAGTGGATCCTACGAAGAGGCCCAATACTGTAGAACAAAATTGTCCAGGCGTGCAGGGCAGCGGGAAACGGGGGATTGGCCCCCCGTTTGCGCAATGAATAGTAGGTCAGAGCCGGACTTCCATAATTCTTTATTACTATCTATAAAGTTGACATCATCAAATGTCAAATTCAAGCATTCACTGTTTTTTTTTATTTTTTCACAAAATTGTTGGTTATTTAACGATACTACCATAGAATATTTAAAATTATTGTGTAATATTGGATTTTATATCATCTGATATAATATGGAAAGAATAGATGGCCCCACTTTGCAGCCTTTTATTTAAATGGTCGATATTTTTGGGAGTTCTGTATTTTTACCAAAAATCTTTGTAAATAAATATAAACACGATTTTTTAAAAATAAATTTCAAACATTGTATGATAGTTTCATGTACTTATCACCAATTTTGTGATAAAAGAAGGGCAAGATAGTGTAAATGAGTTTAATCTTATCCTAAGATTGTGGTTGTACATTAAAAAGTGAAAATTTCTATAACTGCTTTTTAGGCATATACTTTTTACTAATAACAAACATTCATGAGACAGAATAACAGTGGTTAATAATGTTTAGTAACCTTTGGTACCTAGGTATTCATTGTAACAGTAACCGTTAAATATTATGTGTCTACAGTATGTCGAGCTTAAAAAGTTGATAATGTAAGTTTAAGAAACCAAAAATCTAATTTCTTTTTAAACAAATACAGAAAAAGCAAAAAGGAACTTTAACATAAAATTGTACTTTCTTTTATTCAATTAGAGGGACTGTATAAATTAAAATTTGCCTGGTCTGCCCAGTAATTAATAATTTTGATCCTTTAAAAGAATGTATTAAATTATTAAATGAAATAAAAGTACCTAAATGTAAACCTTATTTCTTTTTAATAATCCACAGAAATACACAAACATTGTGGAAATCATCTAAAAGATAGTTAAGATTGCCTTACTTTTCTCACTGCTATTTCCTATGATATTTTCATTTTCTATAATTCATAATAGATATATTATTATTTATTCGGTTACCTAACGTTACGTCTCATAAGAAGCACATAATTTAAATATAAGAAATACTTACCTAAAGTAAAAAATGCCGGGTATGTTACCCTTAAATTTGAAAGACAAAACCATACAACCTCTAGTCATTTTGTTACGATATTATAAGTAACAAACAATAAACACAAAATTATAGTCACAATTTAATAAACACTAATCACTAAAATAAGAAGGTTTTTATCAATCCAAAAACTTCTGCAACCACAAAATATAATCACACAAAGCAAAACAATCGAAACTAATACGGCTCTCATAAAAGTATAATGTGTTGCCTAACTACACACTGATTTATCAGTGTGTAAGTAGACAACACATTAAATTATTTCGTGGAATTTCGTTATTGCGCCAAATCGGCGGGGCCAACTCTGACAGTTATTTTCATACTGGGCTGGACATTTTTTGATCGAATGGGCCATAGCATTGGGCGTCCATACACCTTTAAACTTCCTTGGTTTCTGAGCCACTGAATCCGAATACAATATTAAAAATTATATTTGAAAGCTTGGAAGGGCTAAATTCACCCTTTTTACCCCCTACACGATTAAAACATATATTTCGTAAAAAAAAAGTTTTTTACCATTAAATCCTATATGCAACAATAAAAATGAAAAAAAAAACTTTTTTTTAGCGAAATGTATGATTTAGGGGTGCCTGTTTTAGCCCTTTTAAGACCTCAAGTATAATTTCTAATGTCATATTCGAATTAAGTGGCCCAAAAAACCTACAAAAGAAACGTTTTTTGGAATAATTCTTTGCTTGGGGGGTAAGAAGGTGAAAAATGGGTTAAAAAAACTTTTTTAAAGGATTCACTATTTCTTTCTGACAGTTTGTAATTAATCTGCCTCTAAATAAAATGCAAAAAATTTCATCTCGATTCATGACCTTCCAAAACGGTGAGCCTCGCAAAAAAAGCCCTTAAATTTTTGATGAGCCCTAAATCCAAAACTATAAATCCGACAAAAACCATTCTCTGCGTGGTTAAACTACATATTATTACCTATCATATCATCTTAATCTTTATACCGAACGAAGATATAATTTTTTTGAAAAAAGGTCAATTTTTTCATTTTTTTCGGATTTTCCCGGCAAGAAATGCTCGAAGAAAACACTATAAAAAACAATTTTGTAGGTTTTTTAATTCTCTAAAATAGTCCCATTGACACCACCGCGATATTTCTAATAGTTTTTGAGTTATACCAAAGATAATACTACTACGGATAGATGGTTCATTTAAATGGGGCGTTTTGAATCAGTTCGGAGATATCAATGCTTCCGTAAATGCGAATAAAAGTAAGTCGGTAACCTCTGCCCCAGCGAAACAAACCGTGCGACATTGCCAATGTCTGTCGCTTGTACCTTATTCGGAACACGAAGTAGCGAAAGCGGGCGGCTAAACGGATTGTGTAAAAGGCCTGCCGGCAACACTGTTTAACTTTCGTTCAAGGATAGCGCGAAAATCTCTCGATGGACATCGGCTCGCGTTAGCCAAAGTCCATTAGGGGTATCAAAAATATAGCATTGAATGGTTCATCTTATCCGTAGTAGTATTATCTTTGGTTATACCGGAAAAACTAAAAAATTACCTGTTTTTTACAGTTTTTATTGTTTAAACAATTACTGTAAACAAATTTGCCGGGGACAAAACCGGGGTTTTCATCTATTTATCATGTTTTAACGGATGGCACAGGATGTTTCCGGCTAAATTTAAGTGTGCGCAAAACTCTTTATTGATTGACCTAACAAAACAAGACGCGAATATATCAAAGGGCTAACTATCGCAGTATTAAAATAATAAAAAATATGGTTTGATTGCAAAAAGGAGATTATTAATTTCGGTTTTTTCAAATCCATTTATTATTTAATTTGTTTTATAGTATATTGCTGTTAATAATTTGCAGATGTTAAAATATTTTTAAGCAATCCAGGGGACGGGGAGGAAAATTACTCCCTTTACCCACCCCCTTAATTACGCCAGTGTATATGTGTAAAAGGGGTCAAAGAAATCAAGAAAACATTCAAATTTTTATGTAACTTCAAATAAATAAATAATATTTTTGGGCAGTCATTCAATTTTTTTCGCCTCCCACAAACTTCAATCCACAGGGCGACATAAAATCTAAATGCTTCGAATTATCCTATTAAAACCAATAATTTTTGACTGCCAAAAATAAAAATAGATTCGGTAGTTGCGTCACATTTAAACCTTAATAGAGCCACAATATTCCCGACTAAAAAAACAATTTGTTTTAATTTGCATCAATCAGATTTGCCACTTAACATAATTGGCCAAGTGCAAATTTTGGAACTGGAAACTATTTAAAAAAAATTGAACATGTGTGCGAATAAATTTGCAAATCAATTATTGGGGGTTAAGAGGTAAAAGAAATAATAAAACTATCCAGAAATAACTGGAACTGATTAGACCAGGGGTCTCCAAACTTTCCAGCCTTAGGGCCATCGTTACTCCAGTAGGTTCCGAGGGCCAAAACCTATTTATCATTGTTGCCGGTGGCAGAAGTGAAATAGTCCACTGATGAAAAAAAGTCCGAAAAAGTACTCAACGTTTAAAAAGGCTGCAAATCGGACTAAAGTCCGCAAAACAGCAACACTGCATATTATTAATTTTCCTGTCATTATTTTAATTTCCTAGATTAGTCGTAGAGTACGAGCCATGAGGGTAACGTGACACGACATCTGGTGGACACAAGCGGAAATAGGTGCACCTTTTATCGCTAACAGATGGCTAATAGCACGTACAGGAATAATCTCGTTGGTTCGAAAAAGTTCTGGTGTCTTCCACTCACTTCTAGATGGCAAAATTTGGGAAAATATAAGAAGGGTATGGCGCAACCACAAGTCAGTTCCTATGACACTGTTGTTAAATAAAATATTGCATACCTCCTTAAAAAAGTGTTTGTGCGTGTTTAAGTTTAAGACATCTTTATAACAGTATTTGATTTGAATTGTTGCTTTTGTGTGTGAATTAGTAGTATGGAAAAGAAGCGAAAAAATTTATAGGGGAATGCAGAAAATTCAAAGATCAGTGGAACATTCATATTTCGTAATTGAGTCCAGTAACAAGGCGCTATGTTTGATTTGCAATGAAAGCATAGCCGTTCTCAAAGAATATAACATTAAACGTCATTATGAAACAAAACATTTTCAAAATTACTCAAAATATACAGGAAGTTTGCGGACAGAAAAAATTTTAAGCTATGCAGCGCGGATTGAAATCGCAGCAATCTCATTTACAAAACTCAAAACTGAAAAGAGGCTGCAACTCGTGTCAGCTTTCGTGTGACTCTTGAAATTGCAAAAGTGGAAAACCATTCACCGATGGAGAAATGATCAAAGAATGCATAATTGCAGTAGCCGAAGAAATGTGCCCTAAAAAGGTAAATTTATTAAAAACTGTCAGTATGTCAGCAAACACTGTGGCTCGAAGGGTAGAAAACATGGCTGAAAAATATCATCTCAACTGTTCGACAAAAATGGACATTTTGAGTGGTTTTCTTTCCTTGGATGAGTCAACGGATGTGTCAGATACTGTTCAGGTGTTGATTTATATTCGAGGAGTAGATAAAAGCTATGAAGTACGAAGAACTTCTTGATATGTATAGTATTCATGGCACAACTACTGGTACAGATATTTTTAAAGGAGTTGAAATGGCCATTAATCAAAAAAACCTTCGATAGAAAAACTTGAAATGTATTACAACTGATGGAGGCAAAAACATGAGTGGGAAAAATAAAGGAGTGGTCGCTCTTGTGTCAAAGGCTGTAGAAAATGACGGTGGTTCAAAACCATTAGTCTTACATTGTATCATTCATCAAGAGTCTTTGTGCGGAAAATGTTTGATATGTCTGACGTTCTGAAACCAGTCATATCAACGTTAATTTTATCAGATCTTTGGCTGAATCACCGACAATTCCGACAATTTATTGAAGAGATTGGAGAAACTGACTTAACTTATCATACTGCCGTACGCTGGCTTAGTTGTGGGAAAGCTTCAGCGCTTTTTTGAACTTCGAGCAGTGATCGAAATTTTTTGAATGAAAAGCATCGCCCTCTTACTGAATTACAAAACAACGCATGGCTGTGGAAGAGCATTCATGTTGATTTGACAAAACATGTGAACGAACTGAATTTGGGATTGCAAGGAGAAAACCAGCATCTTCCTGATTTATACACTAATATCAAATCATTCCGGAAGAAATTGAGACTGTTTCAATTACAACTACGAAGTAAATGTTTTTCACATTTTAAAACATGTGAAATATTCAGCCACACTACTGAGACTGAGTTTCCTATCGATTTTGCAATCGAAACTTTGAGCGCTTTGAAGATAAATTTTGATACTCGTTTCCGGACTTTGATGCCATTGCGAATCAAATTAAGATTTTTCAGAATCCTTTTGATACTGACATTGAAACCCTAGCCCCGGAACTTAAATGGAAATGATTGATCTACAATGCAGTGATATAATTAAGAACAAATATCAAAACTCATCTTTGTTGGAATTTTATAAGAGTCTTCCACTGACACAATTTGATAATTTGATAAATTTGCTCGTGGTCTGTTTTCTGTTTTTGGTACTACTTATTTGTGTGAGAAAACTAAAATGAAGTACACAAAAAATGTTTACAGATCGAAATTAACTGATGAGCATCTTAAATCTCTTTTAATAATTGGTACAAGTAAAATTAGTCCACAACTACAAACTATTGTCAGTGGAAAATCTCAATTACATAAATCTCATTAGTATTTAATGTCATTATGTTTGTTATAACTTATGTGATTATTTAAAATGTATAAAATGTTAGTTGGACTCATTTCAATAATTTGTTAGTTTTTATATACTGAAGTTAAATTTTCTGCATATTATACATGTCTTTACTCATTACAATTCTGTGTTTCTTTATCCAACTTATCACAAAAACAATAACAATAATATTATATATTATTCAACATAAAATTAGAATACTTCAGTAAACTAAATTTAATTTGCTATAAAAATTATTTGTTCTCTAAAAGGAGTTTTCAAGTATGCTAGCTCTCCGCGGGCCGGACAAAATCTGTCCGCGGGCCGGATGTGGCCCTCGGGCCGTAGTTTGGAGACCCCTGGATTAGACCAATGCAATGGTTCCAAAAGTGTGCGTCGCGGCGCCATGGTATGCAGAGGCTCGCGACAGATTTTATTTGTGTTTTTAATTTATTGCTGAAGGCAGGTATAGATCTATGCATGTAATAATTAACAATACCAACTAACTATGCCATCGCTTAATAGAAGATTTCTTGTCCAAAAATAGAAGAAACATGGGTAACTGTTTAATTGCGGCCTCACCTATGTTGGCCATAAAAAAATCTAAAAATAAAGATATTTGCATGTTTTTTTTCCATTTTGTTTTATTTTACGGCGATTTTACGAATATTTTAAGAAAAATAAAAAAAAGTTATTAATTTTTATTTTAACGATTTAAAAAATGAGTATTTATTAAGTTTTTCGTCAATAAAATGCATTTATTTGAGTTTAACCATTTTTGGTAATTTGTTTTATATTCTACGTGTAAGGACAAAAAAAAAAAAAAGTCAAAAATATCAATTTTTGGATTTTTCGGAAAAAAAATTATTCGAAAAATCGACATGTTTGATTTTTGATAATAAATAAAATTTAAAAATAATAATATTTGACAACTCAGAAAAAAATTTAATTTGTAAATTTTGCAAATTTTTTAAAAATTTTAAATAGTCGAAAAATTAATATTTTCAATTTTTTGTTCAAATTGTTCTATTTTTAATAAATAATAAGAAAAAAATAGAAGTACTTTAAGAAAAAAAATTATGATAGACAATATGGATTCCGTCACAGTAGATCCCCCCGCTGATCTTTTTTCCTTTGTCTCCCAACTGAAAAAGTCCCTTGATTTTTTTGGGGAATCCCAGATCGTTGCTCTTGACATATCCAAAGCTTTGTCAAAAGGCTTGCATGATGGGCTTCAACTAACTTTTTTCTTACGGTCTTCCACCTAAGCTTTCCTTGGCTTTCCAGTTTCCTTTCTAATCGACGTATATCAGTTAGTGTAGATGGTCATTCCTCCAGCTTCTACCAAATTAATGCTGGGCAGTCCCAGGGCTCAGTGCAGGCACCCACGCTGTTTCTTCTACACATTAACGATCTTCTCTCTTCCACAATCAATCCCATTCATAGTTTTGCTGACGATAGTACCTCCACTCTAGTATTCAATTTCTTAAGCCACCGTGTAATCCTGATTTCGAAAACAAGCGCAGGTCAATGCAGATATCTCTTTCACAAGACCTCAAACTTATCTTGGATTGGGGCGCCAAAAATCTTGTTCAGTTTAATGTTTCGAAAACACAATCATGTTCCCAGTCGCGAAAAAAGTCTGCAAATGCTCATCCCTTACATATGAGCGGCCAAGTTCTGCAGAACAAAGAGTCGTTTAATCTTGTCGGCGTTACTTTTAAGAATAACCTCAACTGGCACAAACACATTTTATCCATAGCTTCGGCAGCTTCAAAAAAGATTGGATTTCTCTTCCGAGCCAGAAAATATTTCTCTTCTTCCAATGTGTACACTCTGTATGTATCCCAAATCAGACCCTCTTTAGAATATTGTTCTCATGTCTGGGGAATGGCGTCCCCTACAACACTTAGCATTCAAAGAAGAGCCGTTCGTCTTATTAATGATCCAGCGCTCACAGAAAGGCTTCCTCTTCTTGCCCACCATCGAGCTGTAGGGGATCTGTCGCTCTTCTATAGGTATTTTCACGGCTTCTGCTCAGAGGAGTTGGCCAGTATAATTCCTTCTCTGGCAGCTCCCAACAGAGCAACACGTAGTGCAACTTTTATGCATCCTTTTACAGTTCAGTTAGAGAGGCCCCGAACTTCCCACTTTCTTCGTTCCTTCATCCCTAGAGTGTCAAGAACATGGAACCTGCTGCCGCAGAAGTTTTTCCTTCTCCTCCCAATCTCCAAAAATTTAAGTCCCGTGTGAACAAACTCCCTCTCACCACACTGAAGACACCCACGGTACGTTAGTACTTAGGCATCAGCCTTCGTGGACTGTCCCAAGATAAAAAAAATTTAAAAAATATATAAAAATGTTAAGCAAAAACAAAAAAAAATGTGAAACTTTAAGCCTTTTAAATTAAATTTACGCTAAACAAATTAAATAATTGAATATTTATTCGGGGGTAATACCATAAGAGCTCAGATTTAGCCGGATATATTTTATGCTTGTTCGTCAAAATCACGAGAGCAAAGCTCTTGTTAAATTTCCAGAAAGTAAGTATGAGAAACCAAGCAAAAAATATTAGGCTCAAAATCTGAGCTCGAATAGTTATTGGTAAGGCAATTCCATAAATAAAAGATTTAAATCAACTAAACTCAAAATTTTATTTAAGAATACAACAAAAAAACAAAACACGAAATATTAATAACAAATTATTTCTAAAATATACAGTTATTGAAATAGTATATTACATACCGAGATTAAAAACCCCTTACAACGATTTCGAAAATTACGGACGAGCGTGAGCGAGTACGTAATTCGAAAAGGTGTAATGGCACCCTCGAGTTGTGTACTATACTTTTTCTACGACTTTATGTTTAGTTTTTTTATAAATAAAAGCAGAAGATTATGTAAATTTTATAACAATACAAATAATAATACAAACATTTGCGTTGTCAAGGCGATGCTATTTGTTTCATAGCCAGCTTTACGTAAAATCTATTGAAAGTTTTCAAGATTTTGGGGGCCTTTTCGGCTAATGCGATTGTGGAACTGTTACGTAATATATATATATATATATATATATATATATATATATATATATATATATATATATATATATATATATATATATATATATATATATATATATTACGTAACCGCCCTTACGCACAGTTTGGCCCTTCAGTATAGTGTTTGTAATTAGAGATTTACTGATAAAGTAGACGGTGTGTAATTAGGTTCTTAATAATATAGAGTAGAAAAATACAATTACTGTAAATAATTTGCCCTTTTGCGGTTGACTCTATTACTGATGCAGTTTCAACTTCTCGTGCAGATGTTTTTAATACTGAATTTAAATGAGTGGTTGATGTTGGACGCATGGTTGATTCAATATTCAAAGATCTTCCTCGAAGGTTTGTTACAAGATTTTGATGATGATCACTGTTGAGTTATAAATAAGGTTTTATGGAACTTGATGAGAAATGCCCATTTTTTTAATTACCTCTTGTTCACTAACACCCACTTTAGCTAAATTTGACACTGTGCTGCAGCGATGGGAATGATTAGCAATTTTTTTTGTTTTTGACGTCCAGACCAATTTTTTTCAGCTGATATCTTTGTCCACTTAAGAATTTTGTTCATTCCAGTAGGAACATTCTTGTACCAACCTTTTGACGTATCATTTTTCCAAAATGGATTAGGCGTTAAAAAAATCTATCAGGTTTTCTTTATTTTTTATTACCCATTTTCTATCGTAACACTTTTTTGAGCCACCTTGGCATGTTTTAGAAAACAATGTGTTGTATTCAGTGCGGCCAGTTAACTCCCCATTATTAAATTTTTCTTCTTTAAAATAGTGCACCTTACAGTTTGCTGCTTCACCTCCACGATAAGCCAGTTCGTATGCCACAATATGGAAAAATTTCTTCGAAAGGCCTATCGGAGTATTTTCATCCCATACTAATGCCATATTATCTATTTCACTTTTGGTTCTCTGATCTGAATGTTCAGAGGGTGGTAATATACCACTGCACCTAGACCTCAGTAGGTCCTTTGTGCTTCTTCTTGTACAGGCGGGAGATTCACTGCGTCGTCCAACCTATTGATTTAAAATAGTTGACGACGTCAGTAATGGCTAATTCGTGCCCAGCATGGAGTTCCGTTCGAATGTGAGGGCGGGACAATCGCAAAGAATGTGTTCCGCGGTCTCATCTTCTTGTTCACAGCCTCTACATAATCCTGTGTTCGTTAGACCCATTTTAAATAGGTGTCCTCGTAGCCCGCAGTGGCCAGTTAGAACGCCCGTTAGTGTTCGGAGGTTCCTTCTGGACATCATAAGTTTTTTTTCGCTATTGACTTGTCTGGATAGCTCAGCATTATTTTTGCAAAATTGCAGTTTGTATTATCATCCCATTTCCTTTAAACAGTCGACAGGAGTATTCTTTAATGATGTCTTTAATCGCTGCTGTTGTCAGTCCAGTGGTGGGGACGGGACGAACTGTTTCCGTCCCGCAGCCGCCCTGGCTAGCGAGTCAGCGGTATGATTACCTTTAGATATGTCATGTTCCTTGATCCAGGCTAGGCTGACCACATTATTTAGAAGATGTTAGTCGGGCTTGATGACATTCTACAGTCCCGGAATTCGTGGCCTTTTCGGCTAGTAATGCTTCCCTACTGTCTGATAAATACAGATCGTATGGTTGGCGATGTTGCGGTTTTTAATTTCGTAAGCCGCTAGTTATGGATTTACATGAGTGGAATTGTCAGTTATATTCTTCAATGCGTCGAAAAGTAAAATATTTGAAAAGAAAAATTGTCGATACCCCAATTTTTTGATTTTTTATGGCCAAATCTAGATGAGAACGCGATTCTAAACAATTACCGAAACATGTGATATGGATATTGGTCCAAAACAGCCTCATTTTTAAGATACAGGGTGTGAAAGAAACATTTTTAGAGTTGGTATTTTTCTTTTGTTTGAATCGCGTTTTTCGATTTAAATGGAAACTTGGCACAGTTACTAAAATACACCATCCTTCTTATCATAAATTTTATTTAAGGCAGCTTTAGGATACTTGTCAAGTTTTTGTTTGTTACTAAATGACATTTTTTAAGTCTTCAGAACAGTTATTGTTTAAGTTTTGACACGATCCTAGCGATCATTTTTGAAATAATTCTTATATGTGTTAAACGGCTTCTAAATTTGACATAAAATCCTCATAAAGACATAGTATAAGCAGTGTTTACAGAATCTATAGGTTGGAGTAACAATTGCTGTGTTGCGCCACTGGAGTCGGGTAACAGTACGTCTGCCAAAGAACCAGTGGAAATTTCCACTCATTTTATGTGCATGAGACATATTGTTGAGAATACTGTAGACAACATTTGTGCTTGATGTATGGTTCTGGTTTTTTAACCGATACGATACAGAGTTGAACTTGGGTACTTTCACCGTTTTATTAGTCTCGAATATTTTTAAAACAAGTAATATTTTTACTTTATACATTAAAAATGTATACATAGTAGCGTCAATGAATACATAAAGGAGCCAAAATTTGGAAGTCCTCAAGAACAGCTCCGACTTTGATATTTTTTTTAATAATTTTGTTTTTCTATATTATTCAAAATCAAAAACCTTTTGGAGGGTGCAAACAAAAATTTATATTGTTTAAACAATATTTGTGATATTTAAGTGTTTTTTTCACATCGTTGTAACTTTTTAAATACTAATTTTCGTCATTTTTTACATAAAATCTTTTTTGTAGATAAATAAATTTCGTACAAAAATAGTTTCATAATAATTTCTCGCATTTTTCCTAGTTTCCAAGAAATCGTGAACTTCAATTTCTAAGAGCAGAAATTTTACTCCAACTTCGGAACTGTAAAATAAATAAAGATAACAAAATTAAAAATTTATACATTTATTTAAGATTTAAACAACTAACTCTGAAAAACACATTATTTTATATTGGATATTTAAAAAAATATGATAAAATTTAAATAAATAAAATGTCATAAAAAGTTATTTATTATAATTTTTGAAATATTATATTAAATGTTAAAAATTTAATATGCACAAAATAGAAAATTTAATTTTCATTTATATTTTACGTATAGTGATGAGCAAAGCAAGACCAATACCAAGACCGGGCTAGTCTTGGTCTTGCAAGTCTGGTCTTGGTCTTGGTCTTGCAAGCCCAAAAAAGGTCCCTTGGGCTGGTCTTGGTCTTGACCACCGGTCTTTCTTGGTCTTGTTGCAAGAGTCTTGCTGGTCTTGCTTTTTTTTTTTGGGAGTAATAATTTAAACTAAGCAATCTTAAATAAAATATATATTTTTTTAATACTTACAAATAAATAAAGATGGAGACTATATTTTTTTTCTTTAAAATTTTAAAATATACCAATTTTAACCTTACATGTACATTTAAATTATTTGATTAAAAAGGATATTTTAAATTAGGGGGTTTTTTTATTTATAGCGCTTCATTTTAGTGATAGGAAATCTTTAAATTTTCTTTGAGGAAGCATATAAAATTACAATACTGAGTACTCTAAGGGCAGAAAAAAAAAACTTTTAATTTCAGCCAGATGTGAAATTTCCATAAAAATGATTCTGATATGTAAACATTGGTTTCTAATTTTAAAAAAAAAAGGTATTTGGGAAGCTTTTCAATTCAAATAAACTTTCTATGTTCAAATTAGTCAAACATTTGCCGTACAAAGTTTGTAAAATACTTTATAAACATTCTGCATATACAAGGTGGCTCGATAGGCGACAAAGATCGATATATCCGAAACCGGTCATAATGGTAA